>OY757914.1:101016061-101033561 GCA_963585895.1 Sepioteuthis lessoniana
TCTTTTACTCTCTTAGTCTCTCTCTCTCTCTCTTTTACTCTCTCACTCTCTCTCTTTTACTCTCTTACTCTCTCTCTCTCTCTCTCTCTCTCTCTCTCTCTGGAGTTTCTCTTTCCCATTTCTGAAATATATATTTTCTTTCTATTCTTACACTTTCTTTTATTCTTTTCATTTTATGGTCTTTTCCCTATTTTCATTTTCTCCTTCAACATGTTTTTTTTACTCTCTCTCCCCCCTCTCTCTCTCTCACTCACTCACTTTCACTTTCTTTTCCGTTCTTTCCCTTCCTCTTTAATTTCATTCCTTGATTCTCCCCCTCTGCCTTCTCCTCCCGAGTACTTTCCCCGCCGTTCTTCACACATCTTTGCATCTCTTTCATCTCTGGGCGACGAGCGACTCACTTTCACTAAGCAGTGCCAGCTGCCGCTGACGACATCTAGCGGTTCCAAAAGAAAACACTTTCGTTCTTTTTGCCTGATTTTCTTTTTTTTATTATTATTATTATTATTATTCATTTTCTCCCTTTGTACACGCGCACTCGCACGCGCGTGTATGTGTGTGGAAGAGAGAGAGAGATGGAAAATTTCCTTTTTATCTTTTTCTTTTTTTTTTGAATTATTCCGGCAGCCCGTAAGAATGGGCCGTAATGAGCAGTTCGCGCCATTTGTGAGGTCGCGCGACTGGTGGCGCCCCCTCGATCGCCGTATCTGCTGCGCATGTGCGACTCACTGGCCACGGCGACCCACTCTTAGCCTTCGTTTGAACAAGCCAGCGCGGGCGCACGTGGACCACCGATTCTCTCTATGGATCAAGAAAATTAAATTAAAAGACAATTTTGTGAACAGAACGCAAAAAGAAAGAAAGAAAGAAAGAAATTCTTGAGTCACAAGACTAACTTGGTTTTTTCATCGGTATTTGAGAGTGAAAGTACGAATAGAGACGAAAGAAGAGAAAAATATGTAAAAATCTTTTTTAAGCTAGGAGTTACGGAGAACTAGTCATCTCTGATCTGTTACTATATTTTTAAATTGCATTTGAAATATATATATATATATATATATATATATATATATATATATATATATATATATATGTGTGTGTGTGTGTGTGTATACCTCGGTTAATATTTAAGTTTTTATAATCAATTTTAAAGCCCAAATAAACAATTAACCTGTCGTAAAGACTTGGAATACGCAGTTTGTATCCTCGGCAAAGGGTTAAAAGCCTCTTTCCCTAAGTGGCATCCCAGGTACAACACTAAAATACATCTGGGGGTGAGGCGCCAATCCTAGAGCCCTTAACAGTGTAGATAGTTTGCTTTGGTTGGGTTTTATGTCATATCAACACTTTTAGCTTATTCAATACCAAATCCTGCTTTTTGCACACAGTTAAATGTTTCTTAAGTATTGCCCTGTAACAGTCACAATTTAAGACAAATCATTTGTTTGCGTATAGTTTGTTCAATTTGACCCATAGATAAGAGCCTATCAGGGGCTACCACTCCGGGTCAGTGTGGACCTGGGAGCAATGACAATGAAGGAGTACTCCGCGTTCCCCAAAGCTCCAGCATTAGAGTTTCACCATCAGTAAGTTTTGTGTCATAATCAAGACACACATTGTCGGTGGAAGGGACTCTAACCTCTCTGCAGAGATGCAATCAGTGTATTCTACAACCCCAGCTAACTGGACTGTGGGAGTGTAGAGTACCCCTTCATTGGTAAATCTCCCGGGTAGTGACTGTTAGGGTCCAATTGATGGATAAATAGAACTGTTTGAAAAATTTTGAATTCGGAGTATTTACTCGGAATCTAAATTTAAATTGTTACTTGTGTTGAGCAAGTCAACTTAGGCAAGTGGCAATGGTGACTCCATGTTGGTAATGTCGCACCATTTTTTAAAGATATGATCAGTTACGATAACGGATGGGACAGGTGTACACCGCGCGTTTGCTGTTAAAGAGAGTTTTAGGGGTTTTTTTTAAAAAAAGATTGGTGAATTTATAATTGCTACTCGCAGATCTTTCCGTGCTCGTTTCATGTAACGTCGGAATGATGCTCTTCCGGATAGAATTTTAACCTATTTCAGTATAGACAATATAGACAAAATTCAATTTATTCTTATTTTAATATTCCTCTTGGGTGAAAATTAGGGCTTTTTTACGTTATAAGTAATCAATCTACCTGTCCGTTACCAACATTTTCACAATGTTTATGTGTAACAATCATCATCATCATCATCATGTCACGCTATCAGCATGGATATACCTGACCCTCTCTCGTCACACCTCCCTATCGTCCACTGCTTTCGGCACATCCTCAGGACTACATCTCGTGTGTAGGTTCGAACTGGACGTCCTGCCTTTGCTCATCCATGTGAAGGGGTCCTCCGGAGTACATCACTCACGAGCTCGTCCCTACTTCTCCAGCTGTGTCTTACATGTCTGGTTCGTCTAAGTTTGATAGTTTTAGTGATGGGCGGTAGGTGGCTATATAGCTGCTGCTTTGTGGGGTGCTGTCTTCAGGATTTGTTCAATATCGCTCTCACCATTCTTGTGTAATTGCCGTCAAGTTTTTTCACCTCCCGTTTAATCAGCGTCCATGTGGTGCATCCATATAGCAGTATCGACGCAATCGCTGCTTGGAAGAAACTGCACTTCATTTTATCGATCAGAAAAATGAAAAATGATATGTAACAAAAACCACATAAAAAAACCCAGCTCATCCAATTTGATCCTTTAAATATGAGTATCTTAAAAACGTGTTTACAAATCATGTATTTAATGTTTATGTAAAAACAGGATTTGGCAATAAATAACCTACAATGGTTGATATGCTATAAAACCCTACCAAACAAAATCATACTGTAATATGCTACTTAAAATATAATTGATATTTATCTCATTCATTCTTTAAACCAGGTTTTCTCAAACTTTTTATTTGATTCACCTCTTCTATGTAACTAAATTTAATATCCATTTACTCCCCAAATAAATCAATTGTATATAAAATTACAAAACGTGATTGATTTATTAATGTTTAATACAATTTCCATGAAGAAAAGAATTATATGTTTGAATGAATGCAAGTGTATGTTAGGGGAGATAGAGGTAGATACGAGGGTAGTGTAACACTTGTCGTCGTTAGGACCCGAGTTCAACCCCTGAACTAAGCTGTTAGTATTTCACTTCGTGTTAATACTCTTTGGAAATGCGTAAATACTTCTCTTTTCGCTCCAGCTATCTGTAGATTTTAGGGCTGATTGGGTTTTTCGGCCTTGGTTTCTAGGAGAAAGACAAAACTTTGAATTCAAAACCCGAGAAGTATTTTTTTGTATTGTTCGAGTTAGGATTTCGCTATGATGTGCCGTTTTGAAAGGTTTCAATTACACATCATGTGCACAGATACGTGTACATTTCTGTGTATGTGTGTAGGGGGTGGAGTCCGCCTGTATGGGTATAAACCCCACTTCTCCAGTTTTTATGGAGGTTCCCGTGGTGTAATGGTTATCGTCGTAGGAAATGGACAGGGCGACATGAGTTCAAATCCTGGATTACACTGATTGCATTTCACATAGCACTAATACCCTTTGCAAAGGTATGAATCCAATTATTCTCCCTCCAGCTATGGGTAAATAGTAGGGCAGACTGAGTTTTCAGCCTTGGTAAGGCAACTTGTCTAGGAGAAAGAAAACTCTGAATTCACATCTGTTAAAAATTGATCTTGTGTCATATCCTGCCCGAGCGGAGGGGTTGGTAAATATGATATGATAAACCCCATTTCTCCATAACGAGCAGGATATGACGCAGAGTCAATTTTTAAGCGGAATACAAGTGTGAATTTATAGTTTTTCCTTCTCCTAGACTGGTTGGCATACCAAGGTTAAAAAGCCTCGTCTGCTCTATTATTTATCCACAGCTGACAGTAGGATAAATCGTAATTTTCACACCTTTCCCAATTGAAATTTAAACTGCCTTGTCCAGAATTTGAACTTGGGTCTCCGTGTCCATTTCCTACGTCTGTCTGTATATCTCTGTCTGTTTTGATACCTTAGTTCGGTACGCAATGTCAGATGAGATTAAATATAACAGGACTTTTCTCTTGGAAAAATCAGCATTTCAAAGCATTTTCTTTTTGTGGTAACTGGATTCGAACACCGACCACAATTATGTCTATATCAGCATCCCTGAATGATTGAGTGCAGCTCCGTCCAAATAAACAATGTATAGTTGATATGTGGACGACGGAGAGACGTAGAGATTCCTGTATTGAATATACCGGCTTCCTGGTGATAGCCGTTAAAAATATTCACGGTAAACACACGCACTTACTTCACTCTAAGCCACAGAGATAAAAATAACTAACATGACTCATAATATGACACTTAAAAGTTCTTCCTTTTTCAATTCCTTTTATAAATTTCCTTTTGACTCTTTCAACACTAAGGCGAGGCAAGAACAAAATAGTTCAGTATTTGATGGGTTTATTCAAGACTTCAATTTAACCGCACTCCACAACACTCTTGCAAAAGTGAAAAGAAACAGAAAAAATAAATAAATAAATAAAATAAAATAAAAAAGCGCAAAAAACAGCAACAACAACAACAGCAACAACAAAAACAAATTTTCACAAAATAAAAAAATTAAATGAAATAAAGGTTGTGACATTTACAGTAAAAGGTTGGAAGCTAGAGACTTTCTAAAAATACGTGGACTTCTCAAAATGCGAGGAAGTGAGAGGCACTAAAAATCGTTAGTCCTTGTCAAGAAAGCGCCCCGCAGAGCAGTGCTGAATACTGTCACAATTAAAATACCAAAGACACATTGCATTGGAGGCGCGGAAAGACAGCGAGGTGTCAGCTGGTTACGCAAAGTTCGAAAAGCTTAGGCATAACGGTAGCGGGTCTGCTTTTAAAGCAACTAGTGATCGAACAATACACGAGTTTTCAATACTTAATATATATATATATATATATATATGTGTGTGTGTGTGTGTGTGTGTGGTGAGAGAGCGAGAGTGCTCAAATATTAGGTAGTAGATCAGGTTAAAGCCAAATAAGAGAATATTTTTACACACCTTTATGTGAGTCTCATAATTATAAGTTTCAAGTATTTAGATAAAATAAGATCTTCTGATGAAACATGCTTATGATTTATCTGAATATTGTAATACCTTTATAAATACATGGAACTTAGAGGCATGGGACGGACACGAAGAGGTGAAAACACACACACACACACACACACGCACACACAGATAGATAGATATAACCCATGAATTAGAACACCCGTAAAAAAATCATTTTTCTTCGAAACAAATGACACGAAAAGTTTCTCATTTATAGTAGAAATTTATGCACCTAAAACATATATTATAAAGTATTATTTATTACAAAGCTTAACGGCATTGACGCCAGTAAAAAGAGAAATATATAGCAGTCGAAAAATAAAAAAAATCATATATATATATATATATATATATATATATATATATATATATTAGGGAAGGGGAGGATGCATCTCTTCATCCATCTGTCTATCGGATTTTGATTATAGACTGTGTTGCAGTGTCGGAGCAGTATGTCATCGAATTGTCTGGTCTTCCATACTTCTGGGGGAATCTCGTCAAGCCCTGCTGCTTTCCTATTTTTTATTTTTCTAAGAACCGAGTCGAGTTCTTCTTGAGTGAACGGTCCTAGTTTAATGTCCAATTGCTTACTAATAATTCTGGTGATTGGTTCCTGCGTAACTTTCGGTGGGTTTTCTTGTAGATTTTCGAAATGCTGTTACCACAGTTTTATTCTTTCTTGTTGGTTTGCAGCTTTCAATTTTGCCTTGGCTGTGCTCTTCCTTCTACAAACTTCGTTTATTGTTTACCAGGCTATCCTAGATTGCCTATCTTCCAATGAGTCTCTAATCTTATCTCTCTGATTTTGCATGGGCCTCCACATATGGCCGAGCAAAAGAAGGACGACCAGTTCGAACATACAGCAGCTATGTGAGGATACGGGATGTAGCCCAGGAGACCAACCCGAGGCAATGAACAATAGGGAGAAGTGGCGAGAGAGGGATATCCGTGCTAGCAGCACGACATGATATATATATATATATATATATATATATATATATATATATATATAGCAAATCAATGCATATATATATATATGTATATAGCAAATCAATGCATATATATATATTCCAAAATTAATAGGTTCACAAAGAGATTTGTATTATTTTATATATATTATATTTATTATATATTTTTAATTATATACTTCGTTCTTACGTACGTGTATGTTTCCAGCTGCTGCTTTCGTCAGAGATCATGTGGCACAAGTCCATATAAATGGTACACCCAGTGAGACTCGGATTCACTCATGTAGGTTTGTTAGTAAAATGTAATGTAAGAACGAAATCAAAAATTCTGAAATAATACAAATGTTTTGGTGGATCTATTTCCTTTTTTCTCTTTTTGGAATAAATGCGAAACAACTTTTTACACATATATCAATACATATATATATATATATATATATATATATATATACATATATTAAACCGATATATTTTTATACATATATATATATGTAAATATGCTCTGTAATCAAGAATAAAATTGCACACACACACACACACACACACACACACACACACACACACACACACACACACACACACACATATATGCAATTTTATTCCTGATTAGAGAATATTTATACGTATATATATATATATATATATCGGTTTAATGTATATATATATATATATATATATATATATATATATATATACACTGTAATCAAGAACAAAATCGCATATATATATATATATATATATATATATGTGTGTGTGTGTGTGTGTGTGTGTGATTAGGTAAGACAGACGCTTTACTTCTGCTTATTCTATTTGTGATGTGTTCAAGTCTTTGCCTGAATCGCCTGCCATCTAAATGGATTGAATTCAAGCACTTTCCTAAGTACTTTCGGCCCTTCATGAAAACGATCATTTTAAATGTGTAACACAATGACGAGTTGAATGTATTTATTTAAAGAATTGGAGGATAAAAATCAAGTGTAGGGGAATTTTCGAAAGAGAATAACCTTACAAGAGGAAAAATTGTTTGATAAAATGTTAAAGGGATTTGATTACATGGTTCGGTTTAGTTTTCTTTGCTTAATGGCATATCAACTTTTGCAGGTTATTCAATGCCAAAGTCATCCTTCTAGAAAGGCAGTAGTGGTATTATTTAACCTTCAGCTGGGAGGATAAGGCGGTTCATGCCTTTAAGGGTATTCGTTCGAAAGTAAACGTAATAACGAGAGTGGAGTTCGAACTCGCTTACCACGATTCCGCAATCCAACGATTTAACTATTACACCACGAGGGTACCCTTGAGAATATGGGTACTACTTTCAAAAATGATTTTAGATACGTTAATATTTGTATGGAGCGCTTCAAGAAATTAGGGTTTTTGCTCGTTTTTTTTGTGAAATATGGAGGTATTTTTGATTGGAATTTTCCTGTATTTGGTGGAGGGGCATGAATGTCTTTTAAGGTGCTGTGAATCGTAACTATGATCAGATAGGTGAATTTTTAAACGTCTCGACAAAGTCATTGTAGGCAGACAAAAGAAAATTCTTTCTTTATTGGAGAATCATTCCCTTTGTGAACATTTCTATCCTATTTACCAACCCCAATTTTTAAGCGGAGTTTAATAGGTTTGAATTTAGAGTTTTCCTTCTTGACTAGTTGCCTTACCAAGGCAGAAGAACTCAGTGTGTCCTAATATTTACCCATAGCTGGAGGGAGAATAATTGGATTCATACCTTTCCCAAGGGTATTAGTGCTATGTGAAATGCAATCAGTCTCGTCCAGGATTTGAACTCGTGTCAGCGTGTTCATTTTCTACGACGATAACCATTACACCACGGGCACCTCTATACTTGTGAACATTTATATTCGTATAAAACATTGGTCGTACAGAGGTAACTAACCATAGGAGAGGATTAATTTGAGAGGATGAGGTTAGATGTATTGCTTTTGGGATGATATATAATTAATCTTATTTGATGGCAAGAATTCTCCTTCAACTTGTTTCTACTCCTACTCTTTAAATAAATGCATTGCGTTCTTCATTGTCATTGCGTTCTTCCTTTCAAATATTAATTCCTTGAAGATGGCTCCAGCCACAGCTGAAAGAACTAGGAAAAAATATGGTGCCTTTTGGATTTCATTTTATCTAGATGTCAGTTGACTCATACAAAGACTTGAAAGGATCACTTATAATAAGCAGAAGTAAAGTGCATGTCTTATTTAATTAGACATGTTCAAAAAATGTTTTATATATAATCATACGAGTGTTCTTATTCAAAGAGTGTTTGCACGAGCCCATTGATCTAATGGATAGAGTGTTCGCCAATGGCTTGGGAGACCGGTGTTTAAATCGAGTCATGCCAAATATTCAAAAAATGGTACTTGATACCACCTTGCTTAACAACTTTTGCATTATAAGGTACATATCAAGGGTAAAGTGGAGCAATCCATGGAAAGTAGTAGCATCCTCCCCTACACCTCGGTGTAGTAGCTATTGAAAAGGGAGCCTTTGGGTCGCCCTCGACTATAGTCACCAACTTTACTTTTTACTTATATATATATATATAATCCTAATGTGACCGGCTTTTGTTTTACTTATAGGAATTATTGCTCTGTGATGTCAGGGAAATTTAAATGTTCATAGTTGAATGATATATTGTCCTGGTGGAATTATTCCCAACTCCGTTTAACTGAACTGAATATATATATATATATATATATATATATATATATATATATATATATATATGGGGAGTGTGAGATGAGTGTGTGAATGAAGTTGGAAGTTAAATCCAGTAGAGTGAAAAAGGAAAAAACAGTTTTGAAATCAGAGTGACATGTTTCGCCAGAGGGGTAGCGTAGTCAGAATGCTAATGATTTTATCACCAAAACCAATATAGAAGATTAATGTAATTTACATAAATGTAATTTACATTTAGAAGAGAAATTTAATTTACATAAAACGTCTGAATGCTTAATTTTCAAATTTAAATTTCTAATTAACCATAAGGACATATTACATTAATTTCCCTTTCATATGGATTCATTTTTTGGTAATAAAAACATTTGCACTCTGACGACGTTAGACCTCTGGGGAAATATGTGTACCTGATTTTACACATCTTATATATATATATATATATATATATATATATATATATTATATATGTGTGTGTGTTGTGGGCAGAAGGGGTTCCAGTCTAATGACAGAGCAGTGGTAAAGGCAACCTGTCTCGGAAACGTCAACTCCAAAATCAAAAATCTAGGAAAAGCTTTAGCATCAAACCCCTTTCAGTTATCATTTGCTGAAAAAGTCTTAGAGAATGTATTCAGAAATAAAACCTGCAGTTTGCATCAGAGCCTCTGATGGCGTAAGGGTTAGCAAGCGAGACTAGCAAACCTACCCGTGTGAGTTCGAGTTTCATAGGGTGCCTTTTTCATATAACCTTGAGCCACTTCTAATAAAAAAGCTTAGTAAATAACCAGCTAACTTACTATGCCTGTCACGGGTCTGTAACGAAGAGAGTTGCATAAATGTCGTACAGGCGTATGTCACTATATTCCGACGACGTACACGTATCTTACTACCTCATCATCTTGCGCATCTTGTATGTTTTTCCATAAGTTGAATTAGTTATTAGTTATTAATCAGGATATTTGAGTCATAACTTTGTGGTAAAGACAGCTATCTTATGTCAACATATGACAGTCATTGCTCACTAGCAAAACATACACACACACTTATACATATATACGAGGATTATTAAATCGGTTTCCAGACTTTTTTTCGTATGGGCACTTTAATTGATAGTACACACATGAAACTCTAGCCCCCTTCGAAGTAATCTCCTCTGGCTGTAATGCACTTGTTATATCGTTCCAACAACTTCTGGAAGGCCCCATGGAAGTCTACTTGTGTGAGCGTGTCAATGACCTTCGTCACAGCCTCTTTCATCTCCTTAGTTGTCTTATAACGACAGCCTCTGAGCGTAGGGAATAAGCGAAAGTCACAGGGAGCAAGTTCTGGACTATAATGAGGGTGAGGAACTGTCTTAATGCTCATCTTGGTCAAATAGTCTGTGACAAGTATTGAGTTGTGGACTGGTGTATTGTCCTGGTGGAAATGCCACTAAGCCGATTTGAAGAGTGCTGGCCTCTTCCCTAGGAATCTCTTGCTGAACTCCCTTAAAACCTCAATATAGTAACCCTAACCCTAACCGTCTGGCCAATCATTTCTGGTGTATTGACTTCCCTACTCCTCCCACACCTCTCCTCATCCCTCACAGACTCAGTGACTTCCTTGAATCTCTTATGCCACTCAAAAACTGTTGCTCGATTCATGCAAGATGCTCCAAAAGCAGTCTGAAGCATTCCATATGTTCCTGTGGCATTTTTTCCAAGTTTAAAACAGAATTTTATTGAATATCGTTCTTCTAAAGTGTCATCACGTCCAGATTGCATTTTTGAAAATCACCAGCTGTGACAATCAGGCTTTAATAGGGTGTATTCTAATTACTGCTGTAGCTGTTGATTTGAACCTGAAATCATAAAAATTGGCCAGTCATCTCATAAGATGTATAGCAATAACATAGTGAATTTTCAGGAGTTTAGGACAATTTTAAATGCCTGTACAAAAAGTCTGGAAATTTATTGAATGCCCCACGTATATATATATATATATAGTATTATTTGGTCCAGTTAAAACCGAGTTGGGAGTAATTCCATCAGGACAAGAAAACTATTCAAGAATGAACATGTTTTTTCAATGAAATATATATATATATATATATATATATATATATATATATATATATATATATATATATATATATAAAATAAAAAGAGATGCCAAAAATTCTAGAAAACTTGCTATCCAATGGCAAGTAGTACCTCCCTTTACCTAAATAACTGCAGCTATGTGACACGCCATGGAATATACGTGTGCAGCTGAGTGGATATATATTCAAATGTCTTCTATGATAGTATTCTTGTAGAGTGAATACAGTGTATGTATTAAGTCTTGAAATATTTCTCGTAGATGCATACACATTCGGGTTTAAATCTTGTAAATAGAGACCAGTGGGGCACATGTAATAGTGTAATGTTTCATTAGAAATATTGAAATTACAGCAACCATAGATAGAAGTTGTTTTTTTTCCTGAATAAAATTACCTGGCTAGCTCATTATTCTTTCACCTCCTGGTTATTGTATACAATAGAATTTTTAATTGGCACCGCCTATTCTGTTTTTTCTAACAGACTTTTTTTCTGAATCAAGGTACTTGTTATGTTCATTAGACTCTCAGAAACACACACATACTAACACACGACCGCAAACTCACACACCTTCGCAGACACAGATATATATAGCGATCATATGAATTTAGCAACTCCTCCACATGGGTAGGAAGTGACACAAGGTCAATTTTTAAGCAGAGTTTAACAGGTTTGAATTCAACGTTTTCCTTTTGCTAAATTGGTTGCCTAACCAAGACGAAAGAACCCAGTCTGTCCAAATATTTGCTCTTAGCTGTACAGAGGATAATTGGATTAATAACTTTTCCGAGGGAGTTAGTGCTAATTGAAATGCAATCAACATCGTTCAGGATTTGAACTCGTCACCGTGTTTATTTCCTATGTCGATAACCATTACACCACGGGCACTTCCATATATAGTCAGAAATTATTTCAACTAGCCAGATTCGAATTCTAGACGAGGCTGTTTCACTTCGTGCTTAGGCCCTTGTGAAGTACTTGCACATCTCGTCTCCAGTCCAACAATGGATGAAATAATAATAGAGTCTTTCTTAGTAGGCCAACCGCCCGTGGAAAAACCAAAAAAAAAAAAACCGTTTCGTATCACTTTTGTATGAGGGACGATAGCATTATCTTACAGGGAAAAAACATTATTATAGGAAAATATTGTAAATTAAAGAGTGTTTGAGGGTTTATAACAAGATCACACCTGTCCAGTTCTCAATATCATATTAATTTGACTCTGTACCGGATTAATATTACTATATAAATGCGCCTGTTTTTTTTTTATTTAGGCTTTCCGATCTTAACGTAAAATGTTCAAATCTCATTTTATCTTTTATAAATTATTTATATGAGATTGGAATATTTTATATATAACAATTCCCTAAAATGTAAGTATAAAATACCCTAAGGGAGTTGATATGCCGTTAAAAATCAATCAATGAATCCATCAATTCTCCCTATTATATACCCGACTAATAATAATTGGTAAAGGTACATGGTCATCTTGCTTGTCTTTCATATCCTAGTAATAATATTATCTTATGATATTACCAGGTAAGCATGTTACCTCTCATATTATTGTATTCAATTCTATTTTAATTTGTACTTCCTATTGTGGTTACGTACTAAAACTTTTTTTTTTCTCAAGGAAGACAACAGATAAATTAGCTAACCATTCAGGTTATATACGGTATTCAATCCTTAACTGACTTCATTACAGAGAAGAATAAGCTAATCAAAACAGGCACTCATTTTATCAAATATTATTCTATGCAAAATTTTATATATAAAGGACCAGATCCTCTGAGCTTATAACGCGTGAATTGTTCTGAGAAAAGAGGGAAAGAATTGTATGTTTTCGCAATGGACTAATTAGCATATCTAGCAGTCTTCCGTTATCTATTATTGATATAAAGAGGTTGACAGTCAGACGCAGATGTGCACAGGCTCTTTTTACCTACAGAGGCAAATAGGAGAATCGATTACTGCTATTTCAGTCGGCATTTATATACTTATTTACAGTGGTGTCTTGAAAACGCTGGGGCAGCCACAAGGAAACGCCTATCCCGCATACACACTTACACAATCCATAACGAGCTTTTTGGAATCAGGAGGTCAGACAATACAACTTGGTATTGCGCCTGCGTGCACTCTCTCTCTCTCTCTCTCTCTCTCACACACACACACACACACTCATAAAAGTATGTATGTACAAATACACTCCTGAATATATATATATATATATATATATATATATATGTAACGATAATCGTTGTATATATATATATATAACGGTTATCGTCGTTATTCGATGAACCGAGGTCAGAACCTGGTCGAGGCTGTTTACTTAGGTTCCTGAGAAGTACATGAACCTATCGCTTCTCTTCCCCAGCGAGCCTAGTCGGTTTGGGCAGTAGAATACGCCGACTGCATCTCTGCAGAGGGGTAAGACTTTTCCAACGAGTGTCTTGGATATGAGACTCTAGTAATACTGGGGCTATGGAAAATGCGCTGTACCCTTTCACTATCATCGCTCCCAGGTCCAATCTGGCCTGTAGTTAGAGCACCTGAAAGGATCCTAGAAGTCAAATAGAAATGTTTGACTATTCAAGCTGATTCTAAACTAATAACATGCTAAATTTGTTTTAAATATAGTGTTTCTCAATACACATGGGACTTATATAACTGCTAATAACTCTACTAATAATAATGTTGTGTTCTTTTTTTGTTTCAGATTTGAAAATAGTATACTATAATAACTATTAATCCTCGATCGCATTAGACAAGAGAGGAAAATATTTTACGTTACTAATGATTTAGACACTATATCATTTAAATCTATCCCAAAATAGATGCAGCCCATTAACATGATAATGGAGGTGCCTGTGGTGTAATGGTTATCGTCGTAGAAAATGAACACGGCGACACGAGTTCAAATCTTGGACGAGACTAATTGCATTTCACATAGCACTAATACCCTTGGGAAAAATATGAATCCAATTATTCTCCCTCCAGCTATGGGTAAATAGTAGGACAGATTAGGTTCTTCAGCCTTGGTGAGGCAACTAGTCTAGGAGAAGGAAAACTCTGAATTCAAACCTGTTAAACTCCGCTTAAAAATTGACCTTGTGTCATATCCTGCCCGGGCGAAGGGGTTGGTAAATATGATATGATTAATATGATAATGATTTATTCCTGGGACAAGAAACTCCAAAAAAGAGGTTGCATGTTCTGGAAGCTGATATAATAACAATTAAAAAAACATCGATTTGATGTCTTTAACTCAAAGGATGCATTTTTCACAGGACGTTTTCCAAATGACTGCCATTGCGCTTGTTTCAATAATAAATCATTTTCATATTAATGAGTTGCATTTATTTTGAGACACCCTGTATATCTGTTTGATCATTTAACTGTGTGTAAACAAATGACTGATGTTTAATTGAACTGTTACTGAAACAGAACAATACTTGAAACAATTTAACTGTTTACATATGTTTACAAATCATATATCTACTATATGTGAATAAATCGGATTTGGCATTAAATAAGCAACAATACTTGATATTTCATAAAACCAAAGCAAACCGATCCTCACCAGCGATGTGTAAACTGCTAGGGCAGCCTGAAATCTATCATGATAGAGCAACTGGCGAGGAGAAACAATAAAATTTAATTCGAAACCTGGGAAGTGTTTTTCGGAAAACTGCGACACTTTTTTGTACCCTTCATCTGTAATCAGCTTTTACAAAAAGAGTAACTGTTTCTACAAAGACCCCCATCACTATAAACGAATCACCTAAAAGTTAGTCCAAAGGTTCACATCTTTAACAGATTTATTGAAGCTTCATACGTATAGATCACCTCGAGAGTCTATGATATATATATATATATATATATATATATATATATAAGTGTGTGTGGGGGTCTGTGTGTGTGTGTGAGTGTGTGTATTGTCCTGTGTGTGTATGGTCGTGTGTGTGTGTAAGAGAGAGGGAGCGACAGACAGAAAGAGCGGGAGAAGTGGCAGTCTCCAAACGCTGTTTACTTTGTGTCTACGCCATTAAAATCTTGCTCTATCAGTTATAGTTGGCGATCGTAGTCAAGGGTTATCTGAAGGCTCCTTTTTCATTAGCTACTACACCGATTTATAGGCGAGGGCGCTGCTCCTTTCGCTGGATTGCTCCACTTTTCCCTTGATACGTACCTTATAATGCAGAGTGTTAGGCAAGGAGGTATCAAATAACATTTTTTTGTATTTAGCATGACTTGACCTGGGATTGAGATAGATAGATAGATAGATAGATAGATAGATTGGAACAGTCTGAATTTAGATAGATAGATAGATAGATAGATAGATAGATAGATAGATAGATAGATACCTTCCACAAGCCTGAAAACGAACGTAATAACGTCGATGGGGTTCGAACTCGCTTATCACAATGTCATAGTCGAGGAAAGCGTATGTTTTATTATATATATATATATATATATATAATTTTATACAGATATTAACATATATATATATATATATGCGCGCGTGTGTGTGTGTGTGTGTGTGTACATGTTAAAATGTGTATACAATAATCTTTAAGTCTATACTCATATAGATATACATATAGTTTTTTTTTTTTTTGGTTTATAATACCCAGAAATTCATACACAGATGTCCTCATGGACACACGGTACAGAAGACAACAAAAGACAACCACTGAAAGATATATATATATACTCACGAACTCTCTCTGAAAAGTAACGAAACTGGGTGTGCAGTGTGAGTTATGGGTAAACGGATTGTGTTATAATCATGAGAGTCAATGATTATAACCTTAGCTCTGTTTAACTATATATATATATATATATATATATATCCACCAGGACAATGCACCAGTCCACAACTCCATCTTTGTCACAGACTATTTGACCAAGATGAGCATCAAGACAGTTCCTCACCCTCCCTATATTCAAGACCTGCTCCCTGTGACTTTTGATTATTCCTTAAGCTCAGAAGCTGTCGTTATGAGACAATTAAGGAGATAAAAGAGGCTGTGACGAAGGTCATTGACACGATTACACAAGAGAACTCCCATGGGACCTTCCAGAGGTTGTTGGAACGTTACAAGAAGTGCATTGCAGCCGGAGGAGATTACTTCGAAAGGGACTATAGTTTCATGTGTGTACTATCAATAAAAGTGGACGTAAGAAAAAAGTCTGGATACTTATCGTATGCACCTCGTAGTACCGAATTTAAAAACGTCATGTGAAGGAGGCATCTAGTTTTAAAAATTAATGACCATCCACAACAAACTTGGCTCTTCAACTGAGATGTCAAGTAGAAACAAATATACCCGAATAGATGACAAAGTCGGAAAAAGGAAGCATCCAAACAACTACAGACCCCTATCGTGTCAACTATGATGTGGAAAATACTTACCACACAGATAGGGGTAGACATTTATAACTTGCTAGTATGCGGTGGACTGTTTCCCGAAGGACAGTAAGGATGCCACAAGGGAATAAGTTGAACAAATAATTTACTGTACATTGATCAACACAACCTCAAGGAGATCAAAGTGAGCAGAAAATGTGTCAAAGGCATGGATGGACAACAAAAATAATATGGTCACGCAATTCTAGTTAATAGATTGTCTGAAAATGTACAAAATATTTGACAAAGTTATCATCTTCATCATGGAATCCATGAAAAACTAGAAAGTGGCATTGACAGCAGGGAGAAAAATTAGCAGAGGGGAAAATCCACAGAGGCATCTTCCAGGGGGATGCATACTCGCCATTATTGTTTGTAAGAGCAATGATACCACTGAATGATATACACAGATTATGCACTATAGGCCACAAATTTACAAAATCTCAAGAAAAGATTAATCACCTTCTGAACAGGGACGACATCTAGCAAAAAATAAAAAAAGCATTTCAGATTTTAATATAAAAAATACGAATACATAGCTAGGACATATGAATCGAATTTGGTATAGAAAATGTGTCATGCTCATAAAAAAGTGGGAAAAAATAACGAAAGGAATAAAACTACCAAATTAAGAAAGAATCAGAGAAAAAGAAAAGTACATTAGAATATTGAAAGTAGACCCCATCAAACAAGCGGAGATGAAAGAAAAAATAACAAAAGAATACCTCAGACGAACAAGAAAGCTGCTTAAAATTCAAGATTTTGAGATACAAACACATCAATAAATACCGACCAGAAGATTTGACCTAGAAATAATAAACAAAAAAAGAACTTGTCGTATAGTGGACTTTGTCGTCCCAGCCGACCGCAGAGTGAAAATCAAAGAAAGCAAAAAGTGGGACAAGTACTTTGACCTTACTAGAGAACTAAGAGAGCTGTGGAAGATGGTACTGTTTCTAACTTACGTGCTTAGAACGATCCCTAAAAGTTTGAAAAGGAGGCTCGTAAAGTTAGAAATTGGAGGACCAATCGAGACCATCCAAACTGCACTATTGTTGAGATTGGTCTGAATACTGAGACGAGTCCAGGAGACTTGAGGAGACTTGCTGTCACTCAAACTCCAGAGAAAGAACATCAGCTTACGCTAGTGTGAAAAACTCACAAGGAATAAAATAATAATAATAATAAGACACGACCCGAAAAGAATATCTTCGGAGAACGCGA
>OY757914.1:101038561-101048561 GCA_963585895.1 Sepioteuthis lessoniana
ATGCTGCTTGGTCTTTTGAGCAAATCCAGAAAGTAGCTCGCCTCAAAATAACAGGTACACAGATACTTAACTCCCATCTCATAAACCATCCAAGTAATGTGAGCAAGACATGCTGGGGACTGTTGGGTGTAGTAAGGACGAAGGCAAGAGCAAAGTCCCCTGGTAGGCTCTCACACATGGACACACAAGCGAAGACTTATATCTATCATCTCTGAAGACCTGCCCAAAACGATGTATGATATGGACAGATAGCGAGTCAAGAGAATCTGTGCTATCAACATTATATATATATATATATATATATATATATATATATATATATATATTTTTAAGTTGATATCAGCATTGAATTATTATATCCTGATAACACGAATTATATTTCTTAATATTTTTAATACGAAATAGTTTCAACGGAAAAATGAATGCATATTTTATCTATACTTTATATGAGTCGCATGCCACTAATTAATTTTTCCGGAATTAGGTTTTTTTATTTTTCAATTGTATTCAAATTAGTGGTAACGTTTTTAAAACGAATATATAAACATTGTATCAAAAAATAAAAGTAGATTATATCACCGGCTCATTGGCCCAGCAGGTAGAGTGTTTGTCCGGGAGACCTGGGTTCAATCCTAGGTTGAGTCATACCAAAGACTTCCCTGCTTCACTCTCAGCAATATAATGTACGTATCAAGAGTAAAGTGAAGAAATCCAGGGAAAGGAGTAACGCCCTCCCCTACTCCTCGGTGTAGTAGCTATTGAAAAGGGTGCCCTCGACAAAAGGTAGACAACTTACTTACATCCACCGAAAAGATTTTCTTGATTAAAAATACGATAGAATATATTTTTAAATTATTTTAATTAAAAAATTATTTAAATTGAAAAATTAAAATTTTGATTCAAATTCCATTCTTGCCGGAAGCAATATAAAAAGATCGAAATAATTTTTTCTTGTCACATCTGACGATGGTCATCACGACCAGAAATAAATTTATAATGACACCAAAGTGAATTTTTACTTCATATATATATATATATATATATATATATATATGTGTGTGTGTGTGTGTGTGTGTGTGTGTGTGTGTGTGTGTGTGGTAAAAGGTCTTATGATATATTTTGCTATATTCATAAATAAAAGCTTGTTTTTGATTAAAAAAAAAATTTAAAAAAAACACATGTAGATCTATGTGAGGATAGCGTTGATACAGTCACCAGAACTTTGTAACTGACAGTTTTTAAAAAACCTGATATCACAAAGTTTATAATCATTTATTTTTTTAAATTTTTGCCAATTGTTTTTCCTCTCAAATACATCTGATACTTCAATATGCACTTTGAAATTGTTTATGTACTATAAAGTAGGACCTACAATAGTTTTAAAAGATTAAACAAAAACAAATTAGAAAATGACTCGTCTATGACGTCATATATTTCATCATTAACTAATCAAATGAAAATGTAATTGAGTCGCATTTAACAGTGATAGACTAAAGTCTTTTATCTGTAAATAGACAATAAATTCATGGCAAAATAGGTAAAATTAGAAAATGCACTTTTTACTTGGTTTGATTGTGTTTTATGGCATATCAACCCTTTCAGATTATTTAATGCCAAATCCTCTTTATACATATATAGCACATATATAGGATTTAGTTTGGTTGGTTTTTATGGCATATCAACCCTTGTAGGTTGTTTAATGACACATTCTCTTTATACATACTTATCACATACATATGATTTGGATTGGTTGGGTTTTATGGCATATCAACCCTTGTAGGTTATTTAATGCTGAATTTTCTTTATACATATACATATTAAATATATATGATTTGGTTTGATTGGGTTTTATTGCATATCAGCCATTGTAGGTTATCTAATGCCAAATCCTTTTATATATATATATATATATATATAATAAATATATAGGATTTGGTTTGGTTGGGTTTTATGGCATATCAACCCTTTTAGGTTATTTAATGCCAAATTCTTTTTATATAAATATATTAGATATATAAGATTTGGTTTGGTTGGGTTTATGGCATATCAACCCTTGTAGGTTATTTAATTCCAAATTTTCTTTATACATATATATTAGATATATATAATTTGGTTTGATTTGGTTTTATGTCATATCTGCCTTTGTAGGTTATTTAATGTCAAATCCTCTTTATATATATTTATCACATATATAGGATTTAGTTTGGTTGGGTTTTATGGCATATCGACCATTGTTGGTTATGTAATGCCAAATCCTTTTTTATATATATATATTAAATTTGGTTTCGTTGGGTTTTATGGCATATTAACCCTTTTAGTTTATTTAATGCCAAATTCTTTTTATACAAGTATATTAGATATATAGGATTTGGTTTGGTTGGGTTTATGGCATATCAAACAGTGTATGTTAATTAATGCCAAATTCTCTTTATACACATATATTAGCGTTTTTACACAGTTTGACTCTAAGCTTTTTTTTACAAAAAGTTAAATGTTTTCAAATATTGCGATAGAAAATTTACAATTGAACTTCAATCATTTGTTTGCACACATAGTATTTTCTATTTTATCAATTGATAGGACCCTATCAGATGCTACCAATCCAGGTGAAAGTAGACCGAGAAGCAATAGTAAGGAATAATTTACTGTTATAGCCAGGATAGTGGTTAGGGAGGGGGGTCTTAACCCTCTACAGAGATGCAGTCGGTGTATTCTACAGCTGCAGCCTACTTTTTGATCAAATTGCTTGACAACAAAATTTACATAGTCTTCAAAGTATTAATATTATGCAAAATATCTTATACAAAGCTTGTCAATCGACTCAGCTGGTACTGTAGAATACGTTGACTGCATCTCTGTAAAAGAGACTAAAAACAAAAAAAAAACTTCCCTAACGAGGGTTCTGGTCATGACACTATCGAATAGTGAGGCTCCAGACCCGGAGATTTTAGGAATCTGGATTACCCTTTCATAGCTAATACCCCCAGGTCCAGCTAGACCCAGGGTGATGGTAACATTTAGGGTCCCATCTATGGGTCAAATATAACTAGTATTCTGGATATGACACTAAATTGCGTCTGATGGTGATGTTTATATCCTTTAATTTTGGGGGATGTTGACTACTCCATTATTGCCTTTACTCCCAACTTTACTCTGACCCGGAACAGTCGTACCTGATAGAGTCCCCTCTAAATAGAACTTTTTAACCATTTAACTGCGTGCAAATAAATGACTGATATTTAATTCAAATGTTAGCATTAAATCGTTTTACTTGAAACCATTTTATCATGAGCATACAAATAATTATTATTAAATAGAATTATTAATGTTAGAAAGAAATACTATTTAGTCATGTGCAAACAAATGAGCTCTGTCTCGTTTAAAAATGTTTCCGATAAACTATTTGTTTAAACATTATATATATAAACAGATATAGACATTATATATATAAACATATATATATATATATATATATAAACATTATATATATATAAACATTATATACATAAACATATATAAATATTATATATATATAAACATATATTTAAACATTGAATATTATATATTCATGTGTATGAACAGGATTTTGCATTAAATAAGCTTCACAATTGATATGCCAAAAAACCCAACCAGCCAAACCAACTGAACTTGTTTTCATGTTATCGGCCAATATTTTGATCAGCTATTCAGCTCTATGTGGACACAGGATACCGTTTGGAGGACCTGTCTGGAACCATGGATCATAGGAACGGATGGAGAGAGAGAGAGTATCAGGTAAATCAGTTCAGTCAGCGCGACTTGATAATAATGAAGATGAATTTCTATTTATTTATTTCCAAATCCCAGACATACGCCACACATATTTGTGTGTGTATGTGTGAGAGAGAGAGAGAGAGAGAGAAAGAGAGAGAGAAAGAGAGAGAAAAAAAAACAGATGCTTTGATATGGTGTAACTCACTCAGCCGTAAGATGCTAGAAGACTTTTCTATCAGTGAGATCATCACCCGTTTTAACCGGAAGTTACTTTTTCCAACTCTTAAAAACTAAATAATTGCATTCATAAAATCCGACAAACAGCAATTCAGCAGATTTGGCTCTCTTTCGAATTCCGGCTTTTCCAAGAGCGAACACCAAAGTTGAAACACCATGGATGAGATTAAAGGGAGCACAATGAAAACTTCGTAGAAAATTTACATAAAAATGGAAGAGAAATTAGGTCATTGAGTGAAATACTTTAGAACTTGACCAATACACACTTTCCGGGGGCTATTTTATTAAGATTATAAAAGTGGATAATTCGCTGACAGACATTGTATATATATGGGGTTGAAGTAGGATGAATGTATCCATATAAACTATTTTAGAGGATGAATACAAATATGATCGGTTTTTCTTTGATTCGGCTCAATTGGTCAAGTGTGTAGAGTGTTCGCCAGTGGTCCGGGAGAGCTGAGTTCAATCCCGGATCGCGTCATACCCAAGACTTTTAAAACGGTACGTGATACTGCCTTGCTTAACACTCTACAATATTAGGTACGTATCAAGAGTAAAGTGGAGCAACCCAGGGAAATGAGTAGTGCCATCCCCTACACCTCGGTGTAGTAGCTATTGAAAAGGGAGCCTTTGGGTCAACCGAATACGGATATTTCTATTTCATACACACACACACACACACACATACACACACATATGAAGAGTAAATAAAGGATTGTAATCCGACAATATGTAGAAAAACTGATAACAACGATCCAAGAGGAAGGAATGATATATTAACGGGTCAACACTATAGCGTTTCGGTTCTACTGAACCATCATCAGGACCATGGGGGGTGATATTAATAATTTTAAGTTAACGATGGATGATTAGAAATGTGAAATACAAAATGTAACCGTCCTATTGGGTACAGTGTTCTGCAATGGCCCGAGAGACCGGGTTTCAATCCCAGATTGAGTCATACAAGAGACTCAAAAATGGTACTTGATACCTCTTTGCTTAACACTCAGCATTATAAGGTACGTATCAAGGGTATAGTGGAACAATCCAGGGGAACGAGTAGCTCCCTCTCCTACATCTCAGTGTAGATGCTATTGACAAAGGAGCCTTCGGGTCGCCTTCAACTACGGTTGCCAAATTTACTTACTTTATATATAAATATACGAGGGTGAGTAAAAAATAACGCCTTTTTCTTTAGTACAGAAATAATTACCGACACAGAACATTATCGTACATCAGAATGAAGCTGGTCCTCTGTGGATCACATCCTAACTTCTTAACATAGTCACTGTTTCTCTTGATAGCAATGTTCCCCCTTGGAAGGTGAGCATGTATCCCTGCCTCATAAAATTATGTTGACTCTTCTTTGAACCACTTCATCAGTGCAGTTTTCACTTCCTCGTCGCCGGCATAATGTTTGTCTCTTTGATCCTCTTTGATGAGATGGAAGAGATGATAATTTGGTGAGTATGGAGGATGCGGTAGAGTTGTTCAACCGAATGAAGTGATTGTCTCCTCATCCTGATGCTTGTGTTTAGTCGGGCATTGTCTTGCAAAAAGAGAACATTATCGATTGGCCAGATTTAGCTTACTTTTCACAACGATGTCGTAGTCCAGAACATTATACACGACGCCTTGAGGACTTCATCCTTTCATCGTCCGGTTACCTTACGAAAGCTAAGCAGCCTAGTCTACCCTACTGTTTACTCATGAGGGCATTAGCCCGAAGTGAAACACAAACAAGTTTGCCTGGGATTTGAATTCGGCTTGTAGAGTCAATTTCTTAAGACAACGACTGTTAAGTCACACATACTTCTACACACACACACACACACACACACACACACATATATATATATATATATGTGTGTGTGTGTGTGTGTGTGTCTGTCTGTGTGTGTGTGTATATATATATATATAGAGAGAGAGAGAGAAAGAGAGGAAGTGATAGACTACATTTTCTCGCACAATCATAAGCACACACACACACACACACACACACTCATAAGCATACACACACACACACACACATATGAACTACATTTTCTAACACACACACACACACACATACAGAGACTACATTTTGTCACACACACACACACACATACAGAGACTTCATTTTATCACACACACACACACACATATATATATATATATATATATAATTTCGATTGTATATCCAGAGTTCGATAAAAATAAAATGGCAATAAAATAATAATAACTAAAAAAATTGTGCTCACTGCACAAAGAATCCGGAGTAAATGAAATCAAATGAAATAACAATAATATTCCCCTACGACCCTGAATTCTCGTGAAACTGATCGTCTCGTGAAACTCTGACTGAAGTGATAGTAATCTTTTTTTTATTTTTTAATGTTATTATATGCATAAACACACACACACACACACTCGTATATATGTATATATATATATGTATATGAATCAGTCAGAACATCTATTACAACAATATATATATATATATATATATATATATATATATCCGTGTGTCTGTGTGTCGTAATAGATATTCTGACCGATTTTCGAAGAGAGAATTTCTAACAAGATTTAATTAAGTTGTATCGCTTTTTGAATTATAGTCATGCAAACATAAGTAATATGTAGCTTTTTCTTACTGATTTTATTTAAAATGTTTCAAACCGCCATCATGTTTCACCCAACTAAAGATCACATTAAATGTTATATGATCAACGAATTTCATTGAATGTCCAAGTCAGTTGATTGCCCAGTCGGCTGGACTGTAGAATACACCGACTGCACCTCTGCAGAGAGGTAAGACCTACCCGGATCAAGTGTCCTGGATATGACACTAAACAATTTGATGGTGAGGTTCCAGTGATGCTGAGGCTTTGGGTAATGCGGAGCACCCCTTCATTGCCATTGCTCCCCGGTCCACTCTAGCCCCGAATGGTAGCCCCTGATAAGGCCCTGTCTATGGTTTAAACAGAACTAAAATGTGTACATATTCTAAACTGAATTGTCTGAATTAGAATAGTTTAACTAAACTGAATTGATTGAAATAGAAATGTTTTTTTACAATTAAACAGCGTACTTACATTAAACTGAATTGTTTAATATAGAACTGTTTTGTTATTTAACTGTGTGTAAACAAAATCTATACTTATACTAAACTGAATTGTTGGAATTAGAACTGTTTGAGTAAACTGAATGGCTTGAAATAGAAATGTTTTAAACAAATAAACTGTGTACTCATGCTAAACTGGATTGTTTGAAATAGGACAGATTATTTGTATAAAAATGGATATGTCGTTAAATAACCTACAAAAGTTGATATACCATAAAACCCAACCAACCAACCAAGCAACCAACCAACCAAGCAAGCAAGCAACCAACCAAGTCAGTTGTAACTATTAAAAAAATACCCAGGGAACTAATTTGATTCGTGCAATATATGAAAGAATTCACTTGAGGTAGTTTTCTCGTTTCTGAAATAAGGATTTCAGTGTAAAGAATAAGAGTAAAAAAAAGGATGTCTGAGTAAGCTAGATTCAGAAGCAAAGCCACGATTTACACTTACGAAACGTAACGGACACTTCAGCGTTAGGCATATGTCTGCCCATCGCAAATTGAAAAGACTTGGAAAAGTATCAAAGATTGGACAATAGGCTCCACACAAACTGTCTGTGAAGAATCGCCAACAACGTATCGTTTACTCTGTGGCATTGCATTCACGTCAGTACCAAGTGACTTTTCCGGTCACAGTTGTTATGGGGATCGGAAAGGGATCTTTTATCACGAATTCATCGTCAACGATATCGTTGAGACAGATCTGTCCAACTGGGTAAGGAGAGCTTGCTTCCAAGGGAAATCCTATTAATTGTATATTTTGATATTCAATTAATCATTCATTTTGAACAGGAAAACAACAATCAGACGATTATAACCAAGATATACAACCATCAAATACATCTTTTGAAATTTTTTTTTTAATTTTTCAATTGTTATGCCTCCTTGGGCATCAGCCAATTTTACTAACTTCTTAGATCAGATTTTGACAAAGAAAGACGAATTTTTGCATGGAACCTATACACTATCTATTGATACAAGATCTGTATTCAGATCAATTTCTGTAATGTAATTTATCCAAATGCCCTCTTAAATTTTTTCCCTCCATTTCTAAAGTCATATAATTCAACTTTAAATATTTTACTCTACAAAAAAAGCTGGTCCTTGGTGAAGAGAAAGAATCATTCTTTACACGTTAATACCGAACCGAACCGAACAATAATATCGGTCAGAATGTAACATACCCATACATGAATACATGAAATGTACATAGAATGTTCATAATTCATATATAGATCGCATAGGAATCCCGAAACACGAAACACTTACGACTTGTTAGTTCAGGTACGAAACTTTATTACCTTTGAGGTTAAAGGCTATTCAGCACAAGGAGAGTGATACACAATCTTTCTAAGCTGACTTTTCCATCTGCCCCCCCCCAACAACAACACGCGCGTCACCCCGCCGCAAACAACTGGTCTGATCTCGGCGAGCTCCGAAAGTCAACCGTCTTCTTCGGACGCTAAAACTCAACTCACTGCTTTTTCTCAAAATCTCCCAAATCCTCCGCGCACGCTTCTGGTGCATGACGTCATTCACACCACCTGATCCCATTTTCTATCTGGGGTTTTATTTTGACATCTGTGAATGACGCATCCTCCCCGCGTACGCGTGAACACCTGCGCTCATGTTTGCACCTAACTAACCAATGCACCAAGCGAAAGGTTCTCAGCCGAACTAAACCGAAATGCCAGATATATCAAAAGAAATCCCTCGGCCATTATATTACAAGAATAGACATGGATGTGTAACTAAAAGAGATCCAAGAGGAAATTGATTATAAATATTGCTTCATCCACAATGTACATCAGATTATATAACTTAGGATTATCATTAATTTAGGAGTTTATACTTCAGTAAATCGTAAGAAGAGATCAATAATGATTTAATATCTTAGTTTCAAATGAGAAATTTGATAAAAACTAAAAGGAATATAGATGTCAAGGGAGAATATAGTGATAATTAAATCGAATTCTTCTTGCCACTTTTCCTTTGACTTGATAAATCTTAAATCGCACAGAACTTTAGTGACGAAACATTCACGTGCGCACACAGACAAACACATACACAAAAACACAAACACATAGAAACACACACACAAAAACACAAACACACACACACACACGCACAATACACAAACACACACAAACACATACACACACACACATACACACACGTTAACATACACACACAAGTAAACAAACATGCACACACAAACATAAACACAAAAACACACATACATAGGCACACGTGCACAGGTACACAGAAAAACACACGTGTGCATACACAGAAAACATACACATGTATACACACAAAAAAAAACAGAAACAGACACACACAAACACACACACGTGCACAAAAAGACACACACACACACACATATACACGTGCACTCAAAGACACAAACGCACATACACACAAACGCGCACATGCATATGTATTGAGGTGAGAATAGTGCAATGATTATCGTCGTAGGAAATGGAATCGGAGATCCGAGTTCAAATCCTGGACGAGTCAATTTACATTTCACATTGAGCTAATAGCCTAATTATTCTTCCTTTGGCGATGGGTAAATAGTTGAGCAGACTAAGCTTTTTATGGCAACTTTTCTAGAAGGAAAACCTTGTACCGAAACCTTTTCAACTCCGCTTAAAAGATGACTGCGTCGCGTCGGTGTGATGAATATATATATATATATATATATATATATATATATATATATATATATATATATATATATATATATATATATATACACACATATATATATATATATATATCGATTAATTGTAAGAACATCTTATTTGTAATTGCACTTTTTTCTTTAAATATGGATACATGGCCCGGGAGTCCTGGGTTCAATCCCAGGTCGAGTCATACCAAAGACTTTAAAAATGGTACT
>OY757914.1:101053561-101116061 GCA_963585895.1 Sepioteuthis lessoniana
TTCCAATTCCAGTCACGCTATTACATTCACTTTCGGATAAATACATTTCAGAAAAGCATGAACCCTCTTCTCCCTCAGCTATCAGTTGAATATTACCACTACTGTTCTTCTACAAGTTTGATTTGGGTATAAATAATCCAGGAAGGTTGATATGCCATAAAACAAACCAAAATAAATTTTATGTTAAATTACATGAAAATGCTATAGGAGAGATTAACAAGTTAACACAGGATTTATATTTTTACTAACCCCCTCCGTCACGGACAGGATCTGAATCAATGTCAGTTTTTAAGCTTAGTAAATCAGGTTTCCTTTCTCCTAAACTGGTTGCCCAACCAAGGTTAAATAACCCAGTCGGTCCTGCTATTCCCCCATAATTGGTGGAAAATAGATGGATTTTGATTGAGAGCAAAGTGAAATGCAAACAGATTCGTCCGGGATTTGAACTTTGGTCACCGATTCCATTTCCTTTATGTTAAATGTGACTTTTTAACACAGGTTTTATGGAGATCAATTTCAATTCCGGGATAGGCATTCTTGAAGGTAAAACTCCTTTGGAATATTGTACCCGGTTATGGTCGACTGAGGAGAAAATGCTTCAATTCGCATCAAATCTGATCGATGTCTGACAGTGAGAATGACTGGTGAATTACGATTGATTGGTTGATTTTGTCCCAGAATATTCTGTCGTATTACAGCCACTTACTGCCCAGACAAATTTCTGGTTTCCAAAATCAAAACCCTGTGTCATGGTCACGATTAAAAAACCGTAAAGGCCATGCAACTGGTCATCACAAACTTACTGATGACATTAGCACTTAAAGACTTCTGTCTCTCTTCCGAGGAATGAGACGAACATCTTCGTCGGTGCGTAACTTCCAAAGGAATCAAACTTATCAAAAATGAAGTTAATTAGTAATTAAGTTGGAAATATTAAAAAACTAAACATTGATAAAATGTGAATTTTTTACCTTCTAGTCTCGTTGATACTTAAAATAGATGGGAATATTGTTATAGTACCTACCTACATGGTAATGGACTATTCCTTCTCAATATATACCAACTCTACTTGACACTCGGGGAGATAATTTCCAAGCCGCCTGAAAGTACCGGAAGGACATTCCTAACTGTTGTATAACTCCTGTATTCAATATATTTGTTCTGTTATTGTAATATATTTGTTTCAACCTACTTCTCTTGTCAGCGTGTCTTTATTTTGACTCCTAAACACCACAACAAATACTATCTTTACCGACTTTTCAAAAGCTGATATCTGTTTTCAGGATTATATATCAAACGAGATAGCCGTCTATACCTGATACAAATTCAAAACAAATGATTTATTTTTTTGATTCTAGAAATGGAGAGTTTATCATGTTTTACAACATCATGGCCTTATATTGATCATTGTTTTGTTACGCTTATTCTAGCAGTGATATAATTATTCTAACAAAAGCAATTCTAAGTCGAATCTGTCACTGAATGTATATCTTGTAGTTTGCGCTAAAGGGTATTTCTAATCATACAAATCTGATATAAAATAGAACGAAGAAATTTTAATTAGAATTCTTCACTCCTTCCTAAATAGAAACATCAATATCATCATGGATTACTTTCACGACGGTGACCCAACGCCAACTGAACGGGTCGTCTAGTCTGACATAAAACTCTAATTGATAGGAAACCATGAAATTATGTCCCCACATCATTTCTCGGCGAAACAGAGACGATTATTCATTACTAATAACCCCTAATGAATGAACAACCACCTTCTGCCACTTCATTGGGCTCTATTTTAGGGGGCATGATATAATACCGGTTGATTACAAAGAAAACTAAGAATATCCTGTTTATTCCATTTAAACCACCCCAAAATAAAACCATCACAGGTGTAATTGGCGAAACATAATTACTAAGAAATTATTAACTGAGAGGATTATTAGCGTCTTCCTGTGGTGTATTGGTTAGCAAGGAGATATCACAAGCAGGATTAATACTGTTACCATGATATCAATCCTCACTGAGTGTCCTTCCAATTTGCTATGAATATCAGTTACACTTAGTAATCTTGCACTTGCCGTTGAGCAAGCTAATCTCCTAATAACTGTTCATTCTTTTTCACTCTGATTTCGATTGTTTCCAGGTTATTTTTTTTTTGTACCCCGAGTAACCAAAGTTTAGTAATAAATACTTTTTACTTAATCTGCCTCTTTGTTTAAAGTACAAGTACTCACCACACTAAATAGTGGTTCTCTGAAATTCGTAGACAAGTTAACTTACCGAGGTAGCAGCGTCTTATCTACGGAAAATCAGATCAATAAGCGACTAGCAAAGGCATGGACAGCTATCGATTAGTTATCGGTTATGTGGAAGTCAGACCTATTCGATAAAAGAAAACGCAATTTTTTCCTAGCAACCGTCGTTCGATATTACTACATGGATTCACCAAATGGACGTTGACTAAGAAAAAA
Organism: Sepioteuthis lessoniana; assembly: GCA_963585895.1. Classification (NCBI taxonomy): domain Eukaryota; kingdom Metazoa; phylum Mollusca; class Cephalopoda; order Myopsida; family Loliginidae; genus Sepioteuthis; species Sepioteuthis lessoniana. The sequence continues at coordinate 101,056,033 of OY757914.1, forward strand.
ATGCTTGACGGCAATTGTACAAGAATGCTACGAGGTATATTGAACAAATCGTGGAAGTAACATCTCACGAAACAGCAACTATTCGGCTACCTACCTCCCATCTCTAAAACAATCCAAATTAGACCAATAAGACATGCTGAGCACTGTTTGAGAAGTAAGGGCGAACTTATAAGCGACATTCTACAATGGAATCCCTTCACACAGACAAGCAAGTATTAGACAATCAGCTAGAACATATCTACAACAGCTAGGTACGGACATAGGATGTATTCTAGAAGACCTGCCGAAATGTTGTATATTGACCTACGACCCGGCCTGTCAAAATAGGAAATGCACCAATGTAAATAACAGGTGCATCCGCTCAAGGAATATCAGAATATAACCTTGACCGTGGATGGGTTGAATGAGTGCGATTGTGACGTCCACAAGAAGGTGGGCGTTGAACTATTATATAACTCGGTGGAGACAGGAAGTCAGTTAGTTTGGAGACCAGACCAGTTGGAGTCCTGACCCGTTGGTGACAAGATGTGGTAGAGAAAGCCAGCACCCAGCAGAGTGGCCCACAGGCCCTTGGTTGAGCAACCCAAGAGAACGGGAAAGAAACACGGTTATGGCCAATAGAGTGAGGGTTAATATGTTGCAGTTCTGTTCGGTCTTCAACTTCCTCTCACACACAAACCTTTCAAATAAAGTGAGAGGTATATTTTTCTAAGAACTGTGTCGCTCGTTTTTATCATTGTGTTGTTGTGTTCTGCATGCATGTATATGTGTTTGTATAGTTGTTCATAGTCATGGTCATGGTTGTGACTATACAACAGGAAGCAATGGACGACAGAGACGAATGGCGGGAGAAAGGGAAATTAGTGCTAGCGACATGACATGATGATGATGACTTTACCGACCCATTGGTATTATGGTAAGAGTTTTTGCCAATGGCCCAGGAGATCGCAGTTCAATTCTAGGTCGAGTCGTACCAAAGACTCAAAAACTGGTACTCGATTCCTCTTAGCATAACATACAGCATCATAAAATACGTATCAAGGTTAAGTCGAAAAATCCAGGAAAAGGAGTATCCCCTTCTGATATCTTGCTGTATTAGCTATTGAAAAGAGAACCTTCAGATCGCTTTCGACTACGCTCGGTCAACTTACTTTAATGTGATGGTCTTAAGCAGAGATCTTGTTATTTCTTAACCATGGCACAGTATGTTTACCGTAACTGCTGTTAATAACTGGTCACCCATCTAAGTTCTACACAGGATTTTCGATGCTAAACTTTGCTGGTCTGTCGCAAAACGAACCTTTGAATGTAATTAAAACTAAAGGCTTTTGATATCAGCAAACGAAAATATAGAAGGCACTTTTTGACCACCAATCATGTATCAAAAATATTATTATTATTAGTAGTAGTAGTAGTATGTATGTATGCATGTATTTACCTAACCTCTGTTTTCGATCATTGCCCTGTCGGCTTGGACTGTAGAATACACCGACTGCTTCTCTGCAGAGAGGTAAGAACCCCCCCCCCAACGAGTGTCTTGTATATGACATTAAATAATCTGATTACTGGAGCTTTGGGGAATGCAGAGTACCCCTTTATTACTATCGCTCCTGGGTCCACCTTGGCCCGGAGTGGTAGCACCAGATACATTTCAATCTATGGGTGAAATAGAGCTAAACTGTGTACTTATGCTAAACTAAATTACTCGAAATAGAACTGTTTTAACATTTAAAATGTATACTTATGCTAAACTAAATTGTTTGAAAGAGAATTGTCTTTTCACATTGATACTGTGTGCTTATGCTAAACTGAACTGTTTGAAATAAAACTTTTTTTTTTAATTTTTGATATCGTTGTAGTCGAGATCAGGTTGCTACCTGACCCACCATTTATCATCATCACCATCATCACGGTTAATATCATAATCGTTCACTGCCTAGTGGGTAGAGTGTTTGCCAAAGGTCTGGGAGACTTGGGTTCAATCCCAGGTCGCGTCATACCAAAGACTTTAAAAATGGTACTTGATACCTCCTTGCTTAACCCTCAGCAACATAAGGTAGGTATCAAGAGTAAAGAAGAGCAATCCTGGGAAATGAGTAGCGCTCTCCCCTACACCTCGGTGTAGTAGTTACTGAAAAGGGAGCTTTCTGGTCGCCCTCGACTACGGTCGCCTACTTACTTACTAAAATCACAGCATTGGGGTTTATGAAACCTGAGAGATAATAACTTTAGGATTAGACATACTTTCAAGAGCCAAACTCTTACCATATATAATAATGACTAGAGGTTGCTTTTTGTGTGTTTCCTTATATTATCTATGTATATCTTCTGCCTATCCTAAAGCAAACAGATATACAGTAGTAATAAAACATTGTCAAATATTTTAAAAGAAAAGAAGTTGCAAAAAAACATCGTCTAGACATAACAAAGCTCTTAAATTTTTTCCTTTCAGGAGATTTTGGTTTAATTCATAATTTTAGCGTTTGGCCCATTCATCTTTAAAAATCTACCTTGAGGGTGTATATATGATAAGTTTTCAACATCATATTTTGTATTTTAACATCTTCCAGTCATTTCCGGTTATAACTAAAAAAAAAAAAAGTCTGATGACAGAAGAGGAAAAGAAAAAGATTTCCTGTGAATAATAACCGTATCAATATTTTCTGAAGCAATTAACAATCTTTTTAAAATGTATTTTCCTTTATTGATGTTGATATGATTTTTTTTAATTACAGTATTATTTAATGAACCGGCTCATTGGGCAAGTGGGTAAAGTGTTCACAAATGGTCCGGAAGACCTGCATTCAATCCCAGGTCGCGTCATACTTAAAGACTTTAAAAATGGTACTTGATACCTCCTTGCTTAACACTTAGCATTATAAGATTCGGATCAAGGGTAAAGTGGAGCGATCCAGGGAATGGAGTAGCGCCCACCCCTACACCTCGGTGTAGTAGCTATTGAAAAGGGAGCCTTCGACTACTGCCGCCAACTTTACTTATTATCTAATGATATTACTTATCATATAATACGCTTTCCTTTAAGTTAATACGCCGTAACTTTCTGAAATATTTTTGAAGACTTTTCGTCTAACGCTTTTAGAATTGAAATAAAAATTTAGAAAAAAATCTGCATCTTGATTTATCCCAAAGATTGAGTTCTACAGAAATGACTCTACGTTTGAACATTTTTATGGTATTACTCTAATAGGATAACCTAGGTGGCTAGTGCTGCAGAGGAGTTAGATGCCCCCGTGTGTCTTGAATATGACATTAAACAATCTGAAGGTGAGGCTCCAGTAAACCTGGAGCTTGAGGAATGCGAAGTACCCCTTCGTTGCCATCACTCCCAGGTCTGCTCTGGTGCGGAGTGGTAGTACCTGATAGGGTCCTATGGATCAAATAGAACTGTTTGACATTTAAACTGAGTACAAATAAATCACTTATGCTTAATTGAATTGTTAGAAATAGAACTGTTTGATCATTTAACTGTGTGTCAACAAATGAATGATATTTAATTGAACTGTCGGTGATACATAGCAATACTTGGAACCATTAAAAAATTTTGGCGTGCTAAACTGAATTGTTTCAAGTAGAACTGTTTGATCATTTAATTGTGAGTAAACAAATGATTGAAGTTTGATTGAATTGTTAGTGTTAAATGACTGTACTTGAAAACATTAAACTGTGTGCCAACAAATGATTAATTTCAAATAGAATAATTTGTATTTAATAAAATATTTCTATTAAATACAAATTATTCTATTTACTATTAATCATTTGTTGGAACACAGTTTAATGTTTCCAATTTAAGTGCTCCAAAATATGCTCATGTTCGTTTAAAAATGTTATCTACAAAATGTATTTAGAAATGATATATTTGATATATAAGTGTACAAAGGATATGGCACTAAATAACCAAGAATGTTTGATACGCTATAAAACCAAAGCAAACCAAATCTACGAGGAATCTCGGTATCACTTGGAGTCCTTGTTATGCTTATTAAAAGAGAACTAACAGTTCTTGAGAATCGTAGATGAGTGAATAAATCTAAAAGTTTGGTTCAGTATATATTATAATATCTTTGTTGTACTCCCTACATTTATGGACTCACCCTACTCCATAAATACACGTTGACAAGGGTTCACCAGAGTGATCTAAACCCACGTGACACAATCACGTGATAGCACATGTGTAGTGGACAATAGCCGCTACCCGACTGGACACTCAGCTTCCTATTAAATAACTACTGTCTAATCCAGTTCACTTGTATCTTGTTTCTGTCGCTTGAATATATATGTTTTTCTGTCTACCTTTTTGTTTTCCACGCGTCTTTTCTTTTGCTAGCATCACAACACTTTCTGTGCAAGTTTTTCACACTGGTTTTGGCTGGCGGTTTTTGGCTGAAATCTTAATGACAGCACGACGTCTCCTCAGATTTTCAGGTCTCTTCTAAGTATTCAAGCTGATCCTCGGGACTGTAGTTTGGATGACCTTTATTTTTCATTTGGTTATCAGTTTCCAAAGTCTCTTTCACAAGCATTGATAGCTGTTTCAAGGGCATCAACTACAATTTGTATCCCCATCAACATTTGGTAATATGATCAAACTTTAAACATTTGCACAATTCTCGATGAATCGCCATTCACACCCACTCATGCAGAGTCTTGTGTTCCTTTGGTGACTGTTTACTGTATTCGCTTACAGCATGATTAACCATTTCATATCTTTCACCACATAACCTACACTTGCTATTCATCTGCGTATTATCAATATTTGCTTTGATATTATTAGTTCTTATATCATTATTTTTGACAGATATTAATAGAGATTCCCTTTCTCACTAAGGGTATCCCTTTCTTAGCCATGTCTCGGTCTACTCGTGTGCAATTCCCTTTGTCGTTTGAAATATCCATACAGTTGTTTTGCTTCCGAGTTTTGTTTTCTTTCATTTGTTTTACTGTTTGTCCTGATGTTAATTCTGCTGATATTACAGTTACTGTTTGTGGCAGTTATAGTCTTTCTTTACTTGATTTTGTTTATTTCTCAAGTTCCTGAAGTAATGAATCAACGCATTTGTCAATGCTGGCGTATCCTCTTCCATCTTCATTTCTTGATATATATAGTTTACCAATGTCATTTCTCGGGCGTTATAGGCATGGGACATGGTCATCAATTTGTTTCTTTTCATGGTCCATCTGTTCGAATTCCTCCCTTGTCTATTTTAAGAATGATGCAGAGTATATATTTATCCAACCCCTCTGCTATGATCAGGATGTGACACAAGGTCAGTTTTTTAGTGGAGCTTAACAGGTTTGAATTCCGAGATTTCATTCTTCAAGACTGGTTGCTATAGCAACAATTTACCCATAGCTTAAGGGGAAATAGTTGGATTTATACATTTTCCAGGGAGCTGTGTGAAATGCAAACCGTCCGGCGTATTTTACGATGGGACTTCCTTAATCATTATTTTACTATTCTGACAGTTTTTCACACCAGCGTTAGCTGATTTTTTCTCATTGGGATTTGAGTGACAGTAAGTGTCCTCGAGACTCCAGGACTTTTTTTTAGTATTCTGGTCGATCTAAATAATATTGTAGTCTGGATGGTCTCCAATTATCCTATTATTTCTAAGTCATCCAGTCCCTTTGCCAATCCTTTGGAGATTATACCGAGTGAACCAATTACAATTGGTATCACTGTCACTTTCATGTTTCGCAGTTTCTCAGTTCTTTAGCAAGGTCGAGGTACTTATCTTTCTTTCCGTTTTCTTCTTTTCTATGGCCAGCCGGGACAGTAAAGTCGACTATTCAGTTGGTTCTCTTTTTTTTTATTGACTATCATAAGATCTGGTCATTTGGCCGAGATTAGGTGATCCGTTTCTATCTCAAAATTCCAAAGAATTTTCTACGTCTCATTTTCTTGGAAGAATTCTGAGTTGTGCATATACCATTTTTTCATTTGGTCAAATTTAAATTTCTTGCACAATGCTCAGTGGAAAAAAAATCCCCACTCCGTCATATATTCTTTTTACGCTAACTTACTTCATTTGTTTATTATGATATTGATCGTTTCATCTCAATCACCATACGTCGCTATTGTTGTTTTTGTACAAATAATATCAATAGTAATTGTTGTGGTTCATAGTAGTGTTGTTGATGATGTTACTGTTACTGTGGATGGAATTATGCTTGTTATTTGAGCTGTAGGGTGGGATCATTGTCAGAAGTTGTTGTTACAAACACACATCGAGGTTTTGTGTCTGACCCGTCAATTATAAAATCTCGTTGTTAAACGTTGATTTTTCGTGCCTAAGGTCCTGTTCTTGTAGACATGGCTAGATCAATTTTTGTCCAGCCAATGTGAAATAACTGTCTACTGTGAAAAGAAACGTAGGTGGTAGGCCAACGATAAGAAAGAGAAGAGAGAAGAGGGTTTGGTAACAGAGAGAAAAGAAACTGCGGGAAATGCAAAACGGTGACAGAAATAACAAGTGGGATGATAAAAAAATATAAGTGTAGGAAGAGCAAAGATAATCGAAAAAAGGAGAATGACAGTAAAAAAAATATTGGATATTGGAGAGTAAGGAGGAAGAAGGAGAACAAGGACGAAGAACGAATTGAAAAAAGAAAAGGTAAAGGAAAAAAGTAAAATGATGGGGAATGATGACAGAAGAAAGAAAGAGAATAGGAGAACGGAAATGAAAACCGGAAGTGAGAAAATAGTATAGGCAAAGAAGAGGAAAAATTACGAAGTGAGAGAATAGGAGGATAACAAAACAAGGAATTGAGTGCTTAATTGAATTTAGCAGCATGTCAACTTGTCTGGGTTGTTTTATGCCTTGAGGTTAGGGAATCACCTTCATTGTATATTCTTATTTACATTTTTGTTGTTGTTCTATCTTAAAAGTTTTTTTTTATTGTTCTTTTTTTTTCTTCTTACACGATCCTATGGGATCCGAATAATCTTTGAGCAAATCTATTTGACCTATAAATGCGACCCTAAAGGAGCAACGAAAAGGGACGAAATGAGAAGAAAATAGTGAGAAAGATGTGAAGAATGAAGGAGAGTAGGAAATAAAGCAACGGAAAGAAGAAAGGAATAGAAAAAAATGAAAAAGAAGAGAATTATGACTATTTGAACAGAAAACGCGAAAGACTAATACAAGAGAGTAAGTTTTGGTTTGGTTTTATGGCATATCAAGCCATATCAGGTTATTCAATGCCAAACTATTTATGCATATATATTAAATAAATGTTTCCAAATGTTGCTCTATATCACAGAGGCCCAGTGGCCTAGTGGGTGGTGTTCGCGAATGGTCCGGGAGACCGGGGTTTAATCCCTGGTCGAGTCATACCTACGACTCAAAAAATTATAAGGTACGGATCAAGGGTAAGTGGATCAATCCAGGGAAAGAAGTAGTGTCTTTCTCTAAACGTTAGTGTAGTAACTATTGAAAAGGTGGCCATTGTGTCACCCTTGACTACTGTTGGCAACCTTTATATACATATATATATATATATATATATGTATATAGCGAGAGAGAGCGTGACAGAAATGCCACGCAGATCTTTAACTCTCACCAGTGTAGTGCAAATTAACTTAAATGCAAAATAATGCTAACAAGTAGCAAACGGATTGCCATTATATTATTTATTCATTTTTGCGGAGGTGGTTCAGACAGTTGCAATCAAAGCTTGGACAAGTGCTTGGTGAACGTTTATTGTAAAAATAATTTTTAAGAGAGGTGAATCTGTAATGGCCCCCTTTCTTGCTCATTTCATGTTATGTCGGAATGACGCTATTCTGGAGAGAAAATCCATGGGTTGAAAATTTAATTCGATATAGCATTATTCTTATGTCACATGAAATGATAACTATCTAAGTAGGAATTATAGATTCACCTATCTTGATAAAAACTTTCAACAGCAAATGCTAGGTGTGCACCGGTTCAAGCCATGATCGTAACTGATCGTATCTGAAAAACAATGGTAAGCTTCTTGGTAAATGATGCCATTATCACATCCCTAAGTAACAATTCAAAATGTGGGAAATATTTCCGTCGCACCCTATTCATATATATATATATATATGTGTGTGTGTGTGTGTGTGTGTGTGAATAGATTGATAAAAAGAAATAGCCTGAAAAAGAAAAATAGAAAGAAAGAAAGAAAGAAAGATGAATATATAAGGAGAGACTGGGATAGATAGATAGATAGATAGATAGATAGATAGATAGATAGATAGATAGATCAACAAACCAGAAAGGAAAATTTAATTACAAATTAAGATAAGCTGAAAACGGATATCATGGACAATAAATGAAAGGAATTGTTCTATGAAAGATAAAATGATAAGGAAGTAAAAATCAAGACAGTAGAAATCAAAGAAACTGTCAATAGAAATTAGAGGAGAAAAAGAAGGTAAACGAAATAACCGAGTAGAAACTAGAATATACGAAAAAGAAAAATACTTTTCTGCAGAGAAAGAAGCTGTAGAAATATGTAAGGGTGAAAGAGAAGAATCACTAATGAGAAAACCATCAAGTAACTGATAACAAGAAAGAGGAGATGAAGAAGATTTAGAAAGAGACATAAACAAAAGACATAGATAAGGAGAGTAAGTGAAAGCAAGAAAAGCTATTCAACAATGAACGGAAAGCCACAGGCAAGAAGGAACGAAAAAAATTCTTGAAAGAATTGAGAGATCAGAAGAGCAAAGAGGTAATATAAAAGATTAGGGATGGTGAAAGAACCGAAAAGCAAAGAATTAAAAGAAAAGAAGAGCAGCAACGAGAAAGAATAGAAGGGCAAGGATATAAAAGAAGAACAAGGAGTGAAAAACAAGAGCAAGGAGTGAAAAACAAGAGCAAGGATATTAAAGAACAGAAGAGCTGCGATGAGAAAAAAAAGAAGAGCAAGGATGAGAAGGAAATGAAGTGCAAGATTATAAAAGAAAAAAGGAGGGTATGAAGGAAGAGAAGAGCAAGGATAGAAAATAGATGAAAAGAGCAAGAATATGAAAGAAAAGAAGAGCCGTGATGAGAAAGAAAAGGAGAGCAAGGATGAGGGGAAAAAAGAAGTGCAAGAGTATGAAAGAAAGAAAATGAGGGTAGGAACAAAAAGAAGACTAAGGATAGGAAAGAGTAGAAAAGACCAAGAATATGACAGAAAAGAAGAGCAGTAACGAGAAAGAAAAGAAGTGCAAGAATATGGAAGAAAAAACGGGGAATGAAGGAAGAGAAGAGCAAGATTAGGAAAGAGAAGAAAAGTGCAAGAATATGACTGAAAAGAAGAGCAGTGATAAGAAAGAAACAGAGAGCAAGAATAGGAAAGAAAAAACGGGGTATGAAGGAAGAGAAGAGCAAGGATAGGAAACAGAAGAAACGAGCAAGAATAGGACTGAAAAGAAGAGCAGTGTTGAGAAAGAAAAGGAGAGCAAAGATGCGAAAGAAAAGAACAACCAAGAAGAGATAAGATGTATTAGAAAAGAGGAGCAAAGAATGTAAAAGAAAATTAAAACAATAAAATGTGAGAGGAAGGAAAAGAGGAGACAAAAAGATGAAGGTCATAGCAAAGAATAGCAATAATTTCAGGTGGGGGAGAACATAAAATAACTTAAAAAGAGAAGAAAATAGAGAAAGAAAAAACAAAGAGGATATAGATGAATTATGAAAAGAAAAACGAGAGATAAATAGAGAGCAGAGAAAAGAAGAGGGAATATAAACTAGAAAAGAAAAGCCAAGTGAGACAAGGAAAATACGGCAAGGCGAGAAAAACCGTGAATTGAATGAACGAAAGAGAGAAATGAAAATGTGGAGAGTAAGGAAAACGAAACGTGGAGCGGAAGGAAGAAGGAGAGCAGGGTAGTAGGAGCGGAAGGAGAGCCGTAAAGTACAAAGTAAACAGAAAGTTATTTATTTATTTTTCAATTTACGTTTTTCCCCCTACATTTTCTATATCCGCTGTAACCTGACTGGGAATCAGTTGTAGCGAATGCTTTCCGGAGATGAGAGGGGCCCGAGGAGAGTTTGTAGCATAACATTGTCGCTTAATTAAAAGCCGGGAAATAGAGGTTAGAAACGCTGAAGCAGAGTATATGCTGTGTAAGTGAGGACGCGTGGGCAAGTGATTGTGTATTTAAGTGCACACACACAGACACACACACATCCACACACGCACGCAGACCCCCATATGATGTTATAAGAGTTGTGTGCATTATAGATTTCACATATATATCACACACACACACACACATGTATATATGGTTATTAAGTTTGTGGGTATATAGATTTGTGAAAGCAAATAGATAGGCACACATATGGACGAATGCATACTTGTGAAATATGATTTCAGATACACGCATAAATACGTATATATATATATATATATATATATATATGAATTATTCCGCATATATTTACATATAATTTAGCGAATATATATGAAATTATGTATATATTGATAAGAATTTATATATATATATATATATTCTACCTTTCCAGAAATTTATGAATAATATATATTTGTGTGTATGTTTGCATATATATATATATATATATATATATGTGTGTGTGTGTGTGTGTGTATGTGTGTATTTATACACGTTTGTATGCATGCATTACAGAAGTGAAATAGAAAAGCAAAGGATTGTTTTGAACATAATTGATAGATAGATAGATAGATAATTTCCCTAGAAATACTCACCTTGGTATTCATAACATTTATTCCAGAGAATTTCTCATTTGTCGAAACACTTCCGAAATTCCTCTTTTAATATGATGCAAAGCAAGATCGTATATTTTTGTGTCCTCTATGTCCTCAGATCTTAGCTTTAGGATTCATTTTTCAATTTAGTAGTAATATGGGTGTTTCTTGTAAGTTCTTTTTGTTTTGGCTGCAGTTCTGTCTGATAGATTTCGGCTTAGTGTCGTTTTGTTAGCTGTTCCTGAAACTTTGGCCAATCGCTTGATTCTAATTGGATTAATTTCTCGACAATAACTCTATAATTATCTGGCTGATGGTTGTTGTTGATTGGGTTCGCTTTCCGTGATACAGTGGCGTAAGTGTTCACCTTCATGTAAGACTCTACTGTTTTCTTAGCTTCAAAAAGTGTTGTTTCTTTCATATTTGATTTCCATTATTTCTCTCTCTCTCTCTCTCTCTCTCTCTCTCTCTCTCTCTCTCATATATATATATATATCACATGATCTTGAAAATGTGGGATGATTTTCTTGGCTTTTGGGTATTTCGTTGAGACAATATGTCCCTTTGGCAAACCTCCCACATATTCAGACATCCTCTGAAACTCTCTGCAGTGTCTATTATAATGACATTTAAAGTGTTTTAAGAGTGTAGGAATTTGCTGTTTACCCTTTCAAGGCTGTATCCAATTTTCCCATCCTTGGGAATTATTGATTTATTAAATGTCAAACTATAAGTAAGCGTTTGTATTTTTTCACAAACCCTGGAGCTTTTGATCCCTTGCTTTCCCTAAGGATGTTTTTATTTCCTCTGGTATAGCTAAGGATAGCTACATGTTTTTGATAACTCCCTTTAAGTGTTCAGTCTATTATAAGAGTAGACTTTTCAATTCAAATTGTGGGAAGTTTTCATAATAAGTTTTTTGTTATACTTCTAAAAGATGATTGTTATGTTCACATTCCGCTGGTTCAGTCTGCTGGACATCACTCTTTCAATCTAGAAAAGTGATAGTTTGGTCAAAGCTGACTCCTTCAGTGATTCACTTACAAAAAAATCTTAGAAATTCTGTTATTTCATTGTCTGAATCGGATTGAGAATGATTTCGATTCGTTTTTTCTATGTTTTAAATTGTCATCTGTGTTGTTTGTTTTTCTCTAAAAGTTCCACTCACCACAGAGAACAAATTTTGTTTTGAAATTACTTAGGAGAGATACTCATTAACTTTATTTAAGACGGAGATACGCCGGCCTGTATAAACGTGTTAGGAGAGGAATTTGGGCAGTGGTCAAACTCATGCTTCTCTCAATACGATTGACCCCCAGACACCTTCAAGATAAAGAGGGTTGGGTGGATGTTTTTCGCTAGAGGAATTTAAAGAATAAACTTGGAAAAATAATGTGGTTGATTGGGCTTAACCTGATCAGGGGATTGATCAGATTAGGCCTCTCTAAACATAGCATAGTATGAGCCAAATTGAAGAGTAGCAGATCATGGTTTGAAATAGAATTGTTTTAAACTAAACTTACACTAAACTGAGTTGTTTGAAATAGAACAGTTTATAGATTTGGCATTGAATAACCCACAATGATTGATATACCATAAAACCCAACCCAACCAAACAAAACCAACGAAAGCAGATTAGATTTTCATTATTCTTGACATGTTTCTAATGGCTGATTACGTTCACTTTTACTTTTACCCTATATTTTATACATCAATAATAATGTCTTCTGGATTGATTCTTAGATGAAGAATACCCATATGTTTCAGGTTTTAAAAAAAGGCTTGAAGATAAATCTTCCCTTATAAGTTCCGTCGAATATCGTGGGACTTTTAAAAACAATACGGTCTCTGAGAGTGTTTCATTGGCTCAAAACTGTCTTCAATTGTTTCTTCAATGGAAGTCTTCTGTGAAAAATATCGAATATTGAAGAAACATGTGAAGAATCTTGTTGCTGCCTTTTACTTCGCCCGTCTAGTCTGTGCTTCAATTGTATATTTTTAGAATTTTTTGAGAGCATCTACGTAAATAGATTTAAATTGGAAACCGTCATTTGGTCTTGTTTTCTCTTTCTGATCTTCTGAATATTCCCTCACTTCAATAGGAATCTTGAAAAATTTGATATTTTCAAATGTTTTATTACAGATCAAACATACATTAAGTAAATATTATTTATTACAAAAATGAAAATTTTCAGAGGTAAATTTATATTTTACAATTAATGTACAGCCCAGTCGGCTGGAGCCGTATGATATACCGACTGCATCTCTCCAGAGGGGTAAGACCCCCAGAACGAGTGTCCTAGAAATGACGCTAAACAGTATGATGAAGAGACTCAAGTAATGCTGGAGATTTTGGGAATGTACAGTACCTTTTCATTGCCATCGCTCCCAGATCCACTCTGGCCCAGAGTGGTAGCACCTGAAAGACTCCTATCTCTGGGTCAATTAGAACTGTTTGACATTCAAACTGAGTACAAACAAATGGCTAATGGTAAACTAATTTGTTTGAAATAGAACTGTTTGTTCATTTAACTATGTGTAAACAAATGAATGACGTTTAATTGAATTGTTTGTTATACATAGCAATACTCGGAACCATTTAACTTTGTTGACTTAATGTAACCAGAGAAAAACTGATCAACAAGGTAAACCCAGAAAAAGAATTTAATATAAAAGAAAGTCAACGTTACAACGTTCCAGTTCTTATGAGCCATCATTGGGACTAGAAAGGATTTTGTCAAATGATGTTGAATAAAATTTAAAACAAACAGGAGATATTATACGTACAAAGAAATTGGGAACTGTTTAATCAAAACACGTAATAACGTTGAATTTCTTTTTCATTAAATTCTTCTTCTTGGATTACCTTCCTTATTAATTTTTCTCGACATTCTCGGATTCACTTCCAATATTTAATCCCATTTAATATTAGCCTAGTGGTAAAGTGCTCGTTAATGGCCCGGGAAGCTGGGGTTCAATCTCAGGTCGAGTCATACCAAATACTCAAAAAGTGGTACTTGATACCTCTTTGCTAAACACTCAGAATTATAAGGTTCGTATCAAGGGTAAAGTGGAGCAATCCAGGGAAAGGAGTAGCGCCCTTCCCCACACCTCGGTGTTGTAGCTATTGAAAAGGGAGCTTACGGGTAGCCTTCGGCTACAGTCACCAACTTTACTTACTTAATATATATGTATAAACCGTTTTTGGCATTAAATAACCTGCAATGGTTGATATGCCATAAAACCCAATCAAACCAAATCCTATATATTTAATATATATGTATAAACCGGATTTGGCATTAAATAACCTGTAATGGTTGATATGCCATGAAACCAAACTAATCAATGTAAATTTGGAAACTCAAGATATGAACAAGTTCAAATCAAACAAATATAAGAAAACAGACGATAGAATACACATTATGTTCTTGTTAAAAGGACAAATGCTGACAATATACCTTGTCAGGCAATTTTCTTTTTTGACTTTTCCAGCCAAGCTATCACATCTTAAAAAAAGAGGGTTATTTTCAGCAGCATGAAGAAATATCAAATGATTTATCCAGATATTTCTCAAGTCTTTTCACTTCAGGTGCTGCACCAGGTTTTGAGAATCTGTTTGGCTGCTTTGAAAAATAATCTCTCTCCTTTCGGCCATATGTAATATTCATTTGATAAAATCAATAGTGGGGATGTCCTCGTGGTGCAATGGTTAAAACGCTTGACTTCGGAGTTGTAGTAAGCGAGTTCGAACTCCAGTCGCACTATTACGTTTACTTTCAGACAAATACCTCTGGGAAAAGTATGAACCCCCAAATTCTCCTAGCTATGGGTTAATTAGTACCACTACTATGCAATGGCATATCAACCTTTGTAGGTTATCTAATGCCAAAGACATCCTCCTAGAAAAATAGTAGTGGTACGATTTAAACAAAGAAACTAAACCAGCCAATCAATTGTAGGATCACCATTTTCCAAATATTGATTATCTCCTTTCTGAAATATAATTTTTCTAGTGGGGATGGATATTTTTTAGGAGATAACTAAATTGGATAACTTTTCGTAAAGATGAAGGTTTCATTTTATCCAAATCACAAAGTGGACCAGAAGATATTTTTGAACCGTTACAGCGAATTAAGAGTGAACCTCTTTCCCCCGACATTTTTATCAGAAAAAAATGAATAAAGGAGAATAAATTAAGGAATAAATAATTATATATCGCACAGTTTTTGGCAATCTTCTTGTTTCCTATAAAAGGAAAATGGCTGACGGTTAAGGCAAGGAGTTAAGGAAAGTTTTAGGGAAAAGGTCTACGTCACATGGATTAATGTAAAATATGTTCATTTGTTTTTGTTTATTTTATCACACCCTTTATCTACCCTTTGGTTCATCTAAATTCCCCACCAACATATTAAGTGTGTGTGTGTGTGTGTCATTTAACAATAGGAGATAACAATTCGAATATAGACTTTAATGCACATCAAAGTGGTTTGGATAGGTTTCTTTGTTTAACGGCATTACAATCTTCATGTGATATTCAATGCCAAAATCAGTCCTGTAGAAAAACAGTGGTGGTACTAAGTAACTTATAATCATAGAAATATAAGGGGTTCATACTTCTCCCTAGAGTATTAGTCCAAAAGTGAACGTAATAGCGTTGCTGGAATTCTAACTCACTTACTATGATATCGCAGTTCAACACGTTAACCACTACGCAACACTACTACCGCCACCATGACAAAAAGGAAGCCTCTAATTTGCAACGAATTTAAACGTCAAATCTGTTCAAAACACCTAAAAAAACTATGGGAAAAAATTCTTTTTCATCATAAACTTGAAGTGTTTAAGTAAAAATTTTCTTTGTTTTGTATTAAGTTAAAGATGTCGATTATTAAAAAGTTATAAGCTATATTTTTGAAAACGAAACTGGAACATTACCCGATTAATATAAATTTCAAAAAAAAAACTTGATTTAAAACAAGAAAAACATAGAAAGAACAAAATAGTATTATTACCTACAAATGGAAATTATAGTTTCTTATTCGGAAAAAGAAACGTTTTACAATAAATGCAAGTCACGTCGAAAATAGAAAATTATATAAATTAAGCAAGCTTTCTTCTTTCTTTTTAAAATTATTCATTCTAATGCATGAAAGTATTGAAGAATAAATTGATTTTACAATTAGAAACTAACAATGGTCTGTTATCACAATCTCGTATGATAAAAACAGTAATTTACAAAGATTTTTACTTAGATGTGGCGCAAGGCTGAATAAACGAGGCTCCCAATGAGACGCGAACTCACTCAAATGTTTGCTAGTCTAGCTTGCCAGCCATTACACCATATAAGGCACCCTAGTATAATAAAAGTAGTTATTTACTTAGCTTTTTTATTCAGATGTGGCATGTGCTATATGAATGATGGCCCCTAATGAGATTCGAACTCACTCGTGAAGGTTTGTTAACCTAGCTTGTGTGTCATTAGACCACCCGAGGTTCCTATTGTAATTTATAAAACTTTTTTTGCTTAGATGTGGCACAAGGCCTTATGAACGGAGGCACTCAATGAGAATCGAACCCACTTGTGAAGGTTTGCTAGTCTAGTTTGCTAACCACAATAACCACGTATAATTTAAAAAAACAATGTTTTTAACGGTAAAAACATGAATAAAGTCCACACAAAGGCTATCTTTTCAATAGCTACTACACTGACATGTAAGAGAGGGCGCTACTCCTTTCCCTGGATTGCTCCACTTTACCCTTGGTCCATCCCTTATAATGTAGAGTGTTAAACAAGGCGAAATCAAGTACCATTTTTGAGTGTTTGGTATGACTCGACCTAGAGTTGAACCCCGGTCTTCTAGGTAACATAAATAATACCCATGAAAAAAGTCAATAAGATTCATAAATGAAATATATTTATTTGCGACTATTGATTAGAATTAAGAAATTTCCCGCTTTTATGGTGTTTTCTTTAGAATTAAAACTAGTCTTTACATATAAACAAATCTATTTCAAACAATTCAATTTAGCATAAGCAGACTGTTTAGTTCTATTCAGGTGCTACAGATCTGGGTAGTGAACTTAGGAGCGAGGGCAATAAAGGGGTGCACTGCATTCCCCAAAATTCCAGATTTACAGGAGAATCACCATCAGATTGTTTAGTGTCATAACACTCGTTAGGACACTCGTTAGGGAGATTCTTAACCCTCTGCAGTGATGCAGTCGTTGTATTCTGCATGTCTGACCGACTGGGCCAGAAAAATATATTATGTCATTACATTTCATGTAAAACAGCAACTTTCACGTTTAGCCCCAAATCGACTTATCCAAATGTAGTAGATCTTCCTTCTTCACAATAACGATGTTTACCAAGGGCTATAAAACTTGGCTTCTGACCCAGTCGGCTGGGGCTATAGAATACATCGACTACATCTCTGCAGAGGGGTAAGACTCCCCCCAACGAGTGTTCTGTGACCGTGTCGGGTGGGGCTATAGAATACACCGACTGCATCTCTGCAGACGGGTAAGACTCCCAGCCAAACGGAAGTCCTATGGCCGTGTCGGCTGGGGATGTAGAGTACACCGATTGCATCTCTGCAGAGGGGTAAGACTCCCAGCCAAAGTGCCCTGTGATCAAGTCGGCTGGGGCAGTAGAATACACCGGCTGTATCTCTGTAGATGGGTAAGACTTCCCCAACGTGTGCCCTGGATATGATACTAACCAAACTGATAGTAAGGCTTCAGTAATTATGGAACTTTAGGGAATGCTGAGAACCTCTTCGTAGCTATTACTCTCAGGTCCACTCTGGCCTGAGATGGTAGCATCTGAAAGGGTTCTATCTGTAGGTTGAATTGAACTATTTGACATTTAAACGGTGTACTAATTCTAAACTGTATTGTTTAAAATAGAACTGTTTTGACATTTAAACTGCATATTTATGTTAGACTGAATTGCTTGAAATAAAACTGTTTATATGTAAAAAATGGATTTGGCATTAAAAAACCTACAATGGTTTATATGTCATATACCCAAACCAATCCAAACCAAACCTTGAATTCAGTATCACCGCAAGAATTGCCTAAGCGGGATTGAACACAACACCAAACAGCCTTAGGGACTCAAATTCCTAGTTTTGAAATCAAGATTTTTCATATTCCATACTGGTTGCCCTACAAAGGTTAAAGAGCCCGATCTGTCCTACTATTTTACCCATAGCTGGATTGGAGAGAGGACTTGGATAATCTCTCCCAATGGTATTAACACAAAGGTGTATTGATTTCCGTTGAAGAAAATGAATTCGTTGAACCAAGTTCAAACCTGGACGAGACTGTTTATTGAACAAAAAGCCCCTTAAAACAGTGGTTTCTAAACTGTAATCCGGGAATAACGTGGGGTCTGCAATATCAGCAGCAGAATTCCGCAGACATTTAAGTAGAGACGTCCACAACTTAATCTAATAAAGTGATAATATTTAGAGATCTCGATGATTCTGTGCTGGATTGAAAGGAATTATGAAGCCAGTCTTGTCACGTGTTGAACTGCAATGTTTGTCAAAATACAATATTATGTATGATTCTGACTCTTCATACTCTGGGCTGAAGAATACACCGATAGCATCTCTGCAGAGGAGTAAGACCCTACCAAATAATGTGACCCAGTCAGCCTGGGATGTAGAATACGTCGACTGTATCTCTGCAGTGGGATAAGACTCACCCAACGAATGTCCTGTTATGACCCTAATCAATCTGATGATGATACTTTAGTAATGGTGGAGCTTCAAGGAATGCTGATTAATTGACCAGATACATATTCGGATTACATCAAAAGAGAAGTCACAGAGGTTCTTCGACCAATAAAAAAAATTCTTTGAAATAAGTGTGCTGAATTGGGAATATTTTGAAGAAAATTAATTTTCATTCAATTCTGTTTTCTTAAATACAGCTTCATTCTTGATATTTTTCAACCCAACTTGCATATCTATCTATCTATCTATCTATCTATCTTTGTAAATATATATATATATATATATATATATATATGATTTAATAATGTAGTCAACAATATTCATAAATAATGAGCGCATAAATTCGGTGAGAGAGAATATATATTCAAGGCAGCTAGTGACTGTCAGTTTCTCTCCAATGAGATCACAAGACCAACTTATATATATATATATATATATATATATATACATAGTCCTCTTTTATAACAACGAGCACTTGTAAGCAAACCTTCCATATTTACACTTCTTCGTATATATTGACATATCTATGTGTGTGTGTGTGTGCGCGCGCGCGCGTGTATGTATTTGCTGTATCTATTTGTGTTGATATGCATTTACCAGGAAATATATTTTCTGCTTTCTTCCTTTTCCTTCTTTTATTTATCTTTTTTTTTTTCATTTATTTATCTATTTATTTGACTTCATTTTTTTTTCTTTTGCCTTTTATTTATTTACTTTTTTTAATCTATTTTTGCATCTATGTGGATTTGTCGCCAGGCGGACACGTTTTCCAAGGTAAATCGTGAAGATGGAACTTCTTATTTAGTGGTTTTGTGTGCATTGTGATAAAAATTGAGAACATGTCGAAAATTCCATATAACGTTCTCACGTACTCATCCCAAGAGACCCACGCGTCCGTTCAAGTCAGCTATTGCTTATTAGTGCATAATTGACTGATCTTCAGCAATGGTGTAGATTCACGTCAGGATATCGCTTGTGTCGTTTAATATGCCCTTGTGTTATACAGAAGTATCGTTTTACTGTGCGCCATCGTGCCTATGTGCTAACCTTGAAGAGTGCGGTCTTGTTAGGTTGGCATGAAATTGTAATGAGAAATAATACTTGAAATCATTGGCAGGCATTTTTTATTTATGATTGAGAATCCGCCCTGTCTATGCGGCTTTGAATGTGTTGATTGTATTCCCTGCAGGGGAGTAAGACCCCAACCTAAAAAAGGGTGGGGGGATATGACACTAAACTGAATTTGATGACGACACTCCAGTTGTTGCAATCTGGGATGTGTAAAGTACCTCTTCATAGACATTACTGCCGGGTCTACTCAAACCCGGAGTTGTGATTCCTGTTAGGCCCCCATTTATGGGTCAGATAGATCAATTTGAAAATTATTCGTATTCGATAGGGTCAAATGCAAAAAAGAGAGACAACAAAAAGAAAAAATCTTAAGAAACAGCTATACAAAAAAGGTAAATATGAAAGTACAATGAAAGCGATTCTCTAAACTCTCAGCATAGAATAACCCTAGACAATTTGACATACCTTTAAAATCACTCACTCAATCAATCAATACCCTAAAAAACTGTAAACGTGGACGTACAATGAACCTTTGGGCATAAAATAACCCTAGACAGGTTGAGATGCTGTTGAAATCAATCAATCAATCATAGCAGACGATTAATATAGTAGTTTGGCAATTTATTTATTTACTACGTTCTGACTTTTGTAAAAAGCGGTGGAAATTTTAGTTAAAACCTCATTTTTCATCATCTGAGAAAAAAGAAAGACACTACGATGGATAAAGAGAAACAAAGAGCGCACAGAAGAAGAAGAAGAGCATGTTGATCGAAAATTAGGCTAGTATCACACACACACACACACACACACACACACACATATATATATATATATATATTGCCATCCATAGAGAGACTGTTTCGTTCTATCAGAACTCTTCAGTGTGGCTAGACACGTAGGACGCTCGAAGCCGTCCAACTTCACATTAGACTTAGTCTCAGACCGCTCGGCCAACAAGCGTACTACATTGGCTAAGGGAATTTTTAAGGTATTATGTAGCAACAGCAGCAGCGTCCGTTTGTTTACATTTTTTATACTCTATCGGCTACCAGAGAGCTCAATTCTTTCGAAGTGCTTTGCATTATGCGGGTGGCGGCCGAAATTTCCTTCCCCAGAGTGATCAACCCCCATGGGGGAGCGTATATATATGAGAAACTGAAATAAATCCAATTGTTTGTAAAAAAATATCCCGAAAAAAAAAATCATGAGGATGTATTTCTTTATCTATAAATAAGTGCGTTAGGATCGATCAAAAACATATTTATCAACATGATAAAGATCTTTTAAAAAATGGATATGAAAGAAATGCATGAATGAACCACTGTTTAGAAACTAATCATATTTTTAATTTTGATTTTAAAGATTCTAAAATCTTAGTTAATATACATAATAAAACATTCCCAAAGATTTTAACAATCAAGCATTATTTCTTGATTGGACTGCGAACTTTTCAGTGACACCCATAATTATCTAATACATAGGTTGTTAGTATTAGGTGTCTCAATATACATGGGACCCATGTGACTGCTTATAAGTCTACTAATGATTATGTTGTTTTCATTTTTTGTTTCAGATTTGAAAATGATATACAATAATAACTATTATTCCTAAATCACGATGTCTTGGATAAGAGTGTAAAATATTTTTCACCACTAGTTATTTGGTGACAAAATCATTTAAAACTGTCTCAAAATAGATACAACTCATTAATATGATAAAGATTTATTACTGAGAGAAGAAACTCAAAAAAGACTGCATGTCCTGAAAGCTGATATAATAATAACTAAAAGAGACATTGATTTCATGTTTCCAGCTCAAAGGATGCATTTTGTACAGGACGTGTTCGAAAGGACCGCCTTTGCGCTTGTCTCAATAAAAAATCATTATCATATTAATGGGTTGCATCTATTTTGAGACACGTCTGTATATCTGTTGGTTTGGTTTGGTTTGGTTTTATGGCATATCAACCATTATTGGTTATTTAATGCCAAATCCTGTTTTTACTTATATATATATATATATATATATATATATATATACATACATATATATATATATATATATATAAGCTGTAGACTCATTTTGTTGATATATTTTCAAACAAGTCTGAGCTCATTCTTTGTACATAGTTATATTTCTATCAAACAGGAATATTCCTATTTACAATTAATCATTTGTTTGCTCACAGTGAAGTGATTACAAGTATTGCAATTCAACACTAATAATTCTGTTCAAAACCATTCATTTGAACGCAGTTAAGTGGTGCCGTGTATTGCTACGTATCACTAACAATCCAATTAAATATCCCGGATTTGTTTACACGCAGTTAAATTATCAAATAGTTCTATTTCTATCAATTCAATTTAGCATGTCATTTGTTTGAGCACAATCAGACAGTTCTATTTGACCCCCATAGGTAGGATCCTATCAGGTGCTACCACTCCGGGCCGCAGTGGACCTGGGAGCGATGGCAGTGAAGGGGTACTCTGCGTTCGCCATTGGAGATCATTCAATGCCAGATCCATGTTTATATATAAATAATTTTATTCCAAACAATTCAGATAAAAAGTCAAAAGCAGTTCTATTTCAAAAATTCAGACAGAGATCTTTATTACCAACGACATAGACAACCACGTTATTCTGTTCGATATAAAAAAAAAGAAGGAAAATAAAAATAGTTATAGGTTTTATATGAAATTTTTAGTTTTTTAATTTTATCAAACAACGCGCACAGACATTATTTTTGAAAATTTTTAAAAGATGTCAAATCTTATAAGTGTTCAAGGTTTTTTTGGTGGGGTGCATCTTCTACCAATGTGTTGCCCTTTGTGAATATATGTATATTGTCACGTGGTCTCCCACTGAGAGGAGAGAAATAAAGAATTACTACTATCCCTCAGTGTTTGAATTAACAGGACGCCAAGGACTGACCGTTGAAAGGGGAATAGTAATGTAGGTCAATTTCGGTCGGCCTGTCGGAGAAAGTAAAGAATGTGGGTCAGGCAATCTGTTTTCCATGACCTCGCTCGGGTGAGGGAGATAGTGGTCCGAACGGATAACCTATAGAATGAAAGCCAACAGATGTTTGCATTCTGTGACCAGGGGAAGGAAGAAAAAAGGCCAATAATTGGCCAGAAACTTAAGGCGGAAGTGGCACCTTCTTCCGTCAGCAGAAATAGGGGAAAAGAAAATCAGTTTTGAAGATGAGGTCGCCATGAGAGGACGCGGGATCTGATGCCAAGACTCCGGGTGAAGAAAGTGGAAAGAATCTTGGACAAGTAGGACCTATGGCTTCAAGCCAGAGCATTATGAATATATAAAATTCCGTCAGCCCGTAAAAGAGAAAATACTCTCCGAAGGAACCCGTCGAAAAGATAAGTAAACATTAAGACTGTTTCTCCCTACACCCAATTATGTACTCTCTCTCTCTCTCTCTCTCAATTTAAAGAAAAACTAAAGAAGAGAAAAAAAGGAAGAAAGACATTTACAATTATGTATTATCCTCTGAGTTGAATAGGTGAGTCCACGTGTGTATTAAAAATATTTTTATGTTTTAATGTCCCCACGTGTTGAAGTTTATTCATTGTGTTATCTTCTGTCAAATCGTCTGTTTTATGTTTGTTTTCAGCTTCTTTCACCTAATGTTATTCTCGCCTAAATTGTCCTATTCTTTCCTTTAAAAATATTATACGGGAAACTGGAATTGTTGACCACCTTAAATAATATAATTATATCGAAACCTAGAGGTCCATATCTTCCATTGTTCTAGGGGTAGGAAGAGGTAGTGGCCTGGTGGGTGTGTGAGTTAACGGGAAGTTTGGAAACCCCTTGCCAGCGGCGGTTGGTCTAGCCCCAAATTAACTCCCATATAATATGCCAGTTCCTATATGCCCGAGAAAGGACTCTGAACAAGGACTTATTCTACGAGGGATCAAGAGCCAGACCGCCCCGTCTTCACACGTGCGAAAAATAAATTCCTGTCATGGGATTTTAATAATTTTGCCGTTACAATATATTTATATATATATATATATATATATGAATGAAAATGAAAAATAAGAAAACGATTAAACTTTTTTATTAATTTTTGAACTCTAAATACGTCGTTTACATTTTGAAGCAGAACGCCAGTAATGATAATAGATCACAAAAAATTTCCCATTTTTTCGTTTATTTTTTATTTGAAAATATATATTCAGAGGTGACATAACATCACATTCTAACTTTATCCTGAAAATGGTTATAAAAAAGATTAAGTGTTAGTATATCATTCAGTTACAAATAAGCACATATTTTTAATATCTTGCTTTTTTCACATTTTGCGCACACAAACACACACACACACACACACACATATATATATATATATATAATCAGAAGTTAACACTAAAAGTGTTTTTAATCCTCAACAGCTTTACAGAGCTCTATACAAGAAAAACGGTAGTATATCAATTTTATTTCAAGTAAAAATATCATGATAATAAAACAAGACAAAAATCAACGACGCAGAATTTGCCGTTGTCAATCTTCAGGTGAGCTCAAATTCAACAGATCTGATTTTATCAGATTCAAGTGAATAAATAGATGATCTCTTTCTGAGTCACATGTCTATAACATGGTTAGTATTCTAAGACAAATTGCATCAAATATCCATCCTAAAGCGGGTACCAAAGACCAAAGTCAATATTCACTTTCATGCCGGTATTTCATGACCAACTCATATCATTTATTTTGCAAATTATTCAAATCAGGAAAACTTATTCAATGGAGTTTATCCTTCAAACACACTACACAATTTCTTAAACTCTCATCATAAGCATACACTGTTTTTATGATACATCATTTAAACTATATATATATATATATATATATATATATATATATTTGTACCATTTTTGAGTCTTTGAAATGATTCAACCTGGGATATATATATATATATATATATATATATATATATATATATATGTGTGTGTGTGTGTGTGTGTGTGTGTGTGTGTGTGTCTGTGTCTGTGTAGCCCAGGCTGTCTTGAGAATTTCCGTATTAATAATGTAGTCAATTCAGTGTAATTTGAGAATGATTCGGATTCAACCATGAAAGCTGTGCAGCAAGTTTATTTGCTTTATTTTCTAAGTCACAGCATGGTGAGTGCATTGCCCGAATGAATATCTCGCTGGGAGGTGCCCCTTTCACTGTGTTATGCGAACATACATTCATACATGCTAATGTAGGTTTCTATATATGAAATCATGATACAAAATAAACGACATATATACATACATATATACATATATATATATATATATATATATATGTGTGTGTGTGTGTGTGTGTGTGTAATGAAATGTTAATGAAGCATAACCATTCTTCTAAAGAATGTTATATGATCAAAATGTGTCGCTTTGGTCTCATATATATATATATATATATATATATATATATGTGTGTGTGTGTGTGTGTGTATGTGCGTGTGTGTGTGTTTCTCTCTCTCTCTCTCTCTCTCTCTCTCTCTCTCTCTCTCTCTTATGAGAGCGCCTAATAGGCTGAGGTTGTAGAATACACCGACTGCGTCTCTGCAGAGGAGTAAGACTCCTCCAACGAGTGTCCAAGATATGACACTAAACAATCTGATGGTGAGGTCCCAGTAATGCTGAAGTTTTCGGGAAAGTGGAGTACTCCTTCTTTACCATCGTTACCAGGTCCATTCTGGTCCGGAGTAGTAGCTCTTGAGAGGGTCCTATCTATCGGTCAAAGAGAACTAAACTGAGTACTTATACCATACAGAATTGTTTGAAATAGAACTGTTCGTCGGAATAAAATAGATTTGGCATTAAATAACCAACAATGATTGATATGTCATAAAAACCCAACCAACAAACCAGTTCTTGTGAGAGCACTTGTCCTCGTGGTGTAATGGTTAAAACATGGACTGCGGAATCGAAGTAAGCGAGTTCGTACTCCAGTCGCACTATTACATTCACTTTCGGGCAAATATCCTTGGGAAAGGTATGAAGCCCCTTATCCTCCCATCTATGGGTTAAATAGTACCATTACAGTTCTTCTAGGAGAATGGCTTTGGCATTAAATGACCTACAGAGATTGATATGCCATTAAACAAAGAAATCAAACCATCTTGGTCCAGAAGTTTTGTTCAACTTACATGAGATTGTTTTGATCCAGAGATTGGACTTTATATCTGTATTTTTTTAATCTAAAGAAAAATTGCAATTCTGACTTTTCATCATATTGCACATGACAGTATGTGCATTCCATTGAATGAATTATTTCATTGTTTCTGAAGTTTAATTCGTAATTAATTTCTAGTCTTTTTAATTATAAAACTATTGAATGAGTTGGTTGATTTGAAGTGTTTTCAGCGGAGGTTGTTCATGATATTGAATGGTTGGCAAAATTTAGTGGATTTCATCGTGAGTTTCCAATGGATTACTTCATTGTTTCCTATGTTGGTGCTAGTTATATTTTCTCTGGATTATTTGGTGGACGAGGGGTTAGTACGCCGGATTCTGGAAAAGTATATTTCAAGTTGAGGTTTACTCTCAAAATGTCACAACGGTTCATGCTCAGTCGTCTCGGGCGGTGGATTATACAGAATGCATCACTGCAGAGGGGTAAGACCACGTCCAACGAATATCCTGTATATGACTCTCAACTATCGGATGGTTCCAGTAATGCTGGAGCTTTAGGGAATGCGGTGTACCCATTTATTGCCATCACTCCCAGGTCAACTCTGACCCAAAGCACTTGATAGGGTCAAATAGAACTAAACTGTGTACTTGCACTAAACTGAATCGTTTGATCTAAAACTGTTTTTTGACATTGAAACTGTGTACTTATGCTAAAATGAATTGTTTGAAAAATGAGGATCATTAAATGAGTTTCCAGACTTTTTTCGTATGGGCACTTTGATTGATAGTACACTCATGAAACTCTAGTCCCCTTCGAAGTAATCTCCGGCTGCAATACACTTGTACCGTTCAAACAACTTCTGGAAAGCCCCATGGAAGTCCTCTTGTGTGAGAGTGTCAATGACCTTCGTCACAGTCTCTTTCATCTCCTCAATTGTCTCATAACAACAGCCTCTGAGCTTAGGGAATAACCAAAAGTCACAGGGAGCAAGGCATGAACTACAGGGAGGCTGAGGTAATGTCTTGATGCCTATCTTGGTCAAATAGTCTGTGACAAGGATGGAGTTGTGGACTGGTGTATTGTCCTGGTGTAAATGCCACTGACCCGATTTCAAGAGAGCTGATTTCTTCCGATGGAATCTCTTCCTGAACTCCCTTAAAACCTCAACATAGTAACCCTAACCCTAACGCTTTGGCCAATCAACCCTGATGTTCTGACTTCCTTACTCCTCCCACACCACTCATCATCCCTCACAGACTCCCTGCCTTCCTTGAATCTCTTATGCCACTCAAAAACTGATGTTCGATTCATGCAAGACGGTCGAAAAGCAGTGTAAAGCATTCCATAAGCATTCCATAAGTTTCTGTGGCATTTTTCGACGTTTAAAACACAATTTTATTGCATATCGTTCTTCTAAAGTGTCCTCACGTCCAGATCGTATTTTTGAAATTCATCAGCTGTGACAATCAGGTTTTAGTAGGGTGTATTCCAATTCCTGCTGTAGCTGTTCATTTGAATCTGAAATCATTAAAATTAGTCAGTCATCTCATTAGATGGATACCAATAACATACTAAATTCTCAAGACACTATGACAATTTTAAATGCCTGTACAAATAAAGTCTGGAAACTTATTGTATGCACCACGTAGAAGTTTTGTCATTTAGCCGGATGTAAACAAAAAACCATATACTTATACAAAACTGAGTAGTTTGAAATGAGACTGTATATGTATGAAAATTTATTCAACATTAATAACCAACAATGGTTGATGTGCCATAGAACCAAACCAAACTAAACCAAACCATTCTTGGTTATCTGGACTAGTGGTGGTAGAGTGTTGTCGAGAGCTGTAATGAAAGAGACGTGTTTCATTTTTACTTTCAGTTTTTGTTTTGTAGTGTTTTTTTCTAGAGGTGGACGTATTGAAATACAAACATATAAATATATAAACTGTAGCGGTTAGTTTCTCGTTTTCATAAACTTCTAGCAATAAGGAAAGATTTTATCTTTTGTGAATTGACAGTGAAATTCATCTACTTCCACTTTTTTTTATGTGCCAAGAGTTTCTTAGCGTACCCAGACAGTAGGAGGAGACAAAAAGGCTGACAAATAACTGGATCTTGTTAAAGGACTGTAAAAGCTGTAGAACATGAAGATATCGGTGATACTAATCGTAGATGATGTTCTTGGCAGAATCTCTAAAGGTTAGGATAAGTGACAAGAAGAATTGGCTGTTTGAAGAAGAACCAAGACCACTCAGACCACAGGACAGTTACAACAAACTAAAATTCTCAGAAGAATCTTGGAGACCTGAATAAACTTCCTGCTTATCAGAAGTCAGTGAAAGACTAATGATTAAAGCTCGTGAGAAACATTCACAAGGGGTAAAATAATGAAAAAGCCCTTTTTTACCTCGTGATACGAAATTAATTCGTTCCAGAGGAGATTTCGTATCTTGGGATTATCGCGTTTTGGGAGATTTACCCTATAAATGGCGTAATTAGCTCCTGCCCCCAAAAGCAGTCGTATAAATTGTAAATATTTTACCCACTCGAAGGAATATGTTCCTTAGTGACAACATAGTCATTTACATAAATGTTAAAAAAATAACGAAAAAATAATATCAATAAATACTAATAATCAATTTTGTTACGAATAATGACATTTTACTTTTCGAGTCGGCCACTTTTGATTTTTGTTTTCGTATCTTGAATGTTTTTTTGTTAAATAGGACGGGAATTTCTTCGAAGCCAGTTTCGTATCCTGAATTTTTCGTAAAATTGGGTTTTCCACAAACATTCAAGAATAAAAAATAAACTAAGTCACTTATATCCAAAAGAAAACCTCCAGCATCATTCAAAAATGTCAATTTTAGAAACTGTTTTAACCTAACAAAAGGTTACTGAATGAGAAATAACCAAAACGGAGGTTAGCAATGAAATGAAAATCTTTATAACATTAACAAAATACGATACTTGCCGGCGGCATGAAGAAGGTACCAACTGCTAGTGGTGACTACTTACGCTATTTGTTGCGCGCCTTAACTTACGGGCGAGTATAGTACAAGGTCTTTTTAAGGTAGGTCCAAACACAGCGTAGTAGCCAAAACAAGCCCAGCAGCTCCAAAAATGCCTCGGTCCCCATCGGCATTCTTTTAAAAAGGGGAGCCTCAGGAGTCAGGTGATAAACCGTAGCCCCTCCAAGGAGATTTAGAGTCTTGGAGGACGGCTCCTCGAGGTTCGAGGAGGGTCGACCACGTGACGTGAATGCTGGGCTTCCCCAGCACCCACGTCAGGCAACTTCTACCGAGAAACCACCGCCCTCAGAAACAATCAGCAAAATTACCCACCCTCACCATAATGTCCAACGTATTTAGGAGAAATAACACATATCTGTTAATGTTCACTGGTAGGGTACATAACAGAAATATATAGATAAATATTATTATTGAAATGAATAATAAAAATTAAATAAACTAATAAAAATTAAATAAACTAGTGTGGACACTAGATGGTGTCGAGAGGGCAAACCAAGAGTGATAGCCGATAGGGACGAATGACGAGAGAGTCAAGGGAATCTGTGCAGTAGGTAGACCTTGGTGATGATGATGATTTTTAAATTATCAAATAGTTTTTACAACTTAACTTTCAGTTGCTTTTTATTCCTTAGTTCTATAATGATAATTATTTCTATAATGATAATTATTTTATTATTTATTTCTATAATGATAATTATCTAAATGATGAAAGTAAGATTTAATAGCCGAAAAGCACTTGTGTGTTAACTAATGTGGACGTTTCAATAAATTTCTTCCTTTCTTCTCCACTAGTGCTCAGCATGTCTTGCTCGCCTTACTTGGATGGTTTATGAGATGGGAGGTAAGTGACCTTACAGCTGCTTTTTTGTACTGTGCTGCTTCCTATATTTGTTGTAAATGGCATGCAGCATTATTTTGTTGTTCCTTTTTAGCTTTTTCTCCAAACGTTTTTTTAGAATCCGCATGGTGCAATCAATGAGTAGTACCCACTCAAATCCAACTATTTTTTTTAAATCAGAATTTTATAAAATTCAGTTGAATTTTCCTTTCATTAGTAATCGTTTTTCTTTGAGTAACTACTTCTTAAACTAATTTGTATAAAATGTTAAAAAATGAATTTACTGTAAATCTTTATAAATACAAAAAAAAATATATTTTCTTTCGTTCCGCTCTGTGCTCGAACTATACTGTTTAAATCCTACCATAGTTCACTTGAATTTAAATCGTACGTTTTGATGCGAACTATCTCATAGAAAATCAGTGTTAATTTCTGATAAGAAAGAAGATAAAAGCTTGTTGTTTGTGTGTTGATTAGCATTTTGTTCCTGGTCGCAAGGTCGCTAAGGAAATTACAAACACTAAAAATAACGACTTTGACTAATGTACCATAAACAGATAAGACAACGAAATAATTTCAATATTTTCTTATTAAATGGCATCGGAAACTATAAGCTTGATGTTGTTTGTATTTTTTTTTTTTTGTTTTTGTTTTTATATCCGGTCACCTTTATTTGTTCTTGCATTTTTTTTCTGTTTTGACAAGCAATACTCAAATCGCAATAAACATTCGTATCCAAGGGATAGGTGTTTTTAATTAATTAACAGATTGATTGAGGTCCTATCTATAGGTGAAATAGAACAAACTATGCGCAAACAAATGACTGATAACATTTAACAGTGTGGAAGGGTAGCCAGGTTCGTTTTAAAATGTTATTTACAAAACGTATTTACAAAACATATATATATATATATATATATATATATATATATATATAAACAGGATTTGGCATTGAATAACCTACAATGGTTGATATGCCATAAAACCAAACAGCTGTATCATGTCAAGCGTTCCTATCTAATAATAAGATAAAGTTAGTGACCGTAGTGAAGGGCGACCAGAAGGCTCCCTTTTCAATAGCTACTATATCGAGGTGTAGGGAGAGTGCTACTTCTTTCCCTGGATTGCTCCACTTTAGCCTCGATACCTACCTTATATTGCTGCGTGTTAAGCAAGGAGGTATCAAGTACCATTTTTAAAGTCTTTGGTATGACTCGACCTGGGATTGAACCCAGGTCTCCCAGACCATTGGCGAACACTCTACCCACTTCAAGTAATTATTTCCATTTAATAATAGTCATTCGTTTG
The DNA here is from genome assembly GCA_963585895.1 of Sepioteuthis lessoniana. Taxonomy (NCBI): domain Eukaryota; kingdom Metazoa; phylum Mollusca; class Cephalopoda; order Myopsida; family Loliginidae; genus Sepioteuthis; species Sepioteuthis lessoniana. The sequence goes on from OY757914.1 coordinate 101,086,882, forward strand.
CGCACCGTTGTATGGTTTCTTGTAACAACTACTTATAATAATCCTTAGCAAATCATTAACTTCAAGTAAATATCCTTAATACAAATAATTTACATTTTATACCGTATCAATTAATTCTATCTAATACAAAGAGGGTGTCCTCGTGGTGCAATGGTTAAAGCGCTGGACTGTGGAATCGTAGTGAGTTCGAACTGCAGTTGCGCTATTATGTTCACTTTCGGACAAATGTCCTCGAGAAAGGTATGAACCTCCTTAAATAGCATCACTGCTGTTCTTCTTGAAGGGTGGCGTTGGCATTAAATAACCCACGAAGGTTGATATACTATTAAACAAAGAAACCAAAGTAAACCCAATCTTATTCAAATAATTTGTTCTATTTGACGACAGAAGGGATCTGGGAGTAATGGCAAAATAAAGGGTACTCCACAACTCTTAAGTCGACAGGACTGGAGCGTCACCATCAGATGCAGTTCAGTATTATACTCAGGACACCCTTTTGAGGGTGTGGAGGTATCTTCCGAGAATAATCAGCGTATTCTGAGTCTCACCTACAAGGCAGTTGATATCATGAATTTTTAATCAAGCGTGAGAGTCAATGTGATATACCCACAATCTCATTCATAATAAATACAGTGTATGTATTTGTGTGTGTACGTTTGTGTGTGTGTGTGTGTGTGTGTGTGTGTGTGTGTGTGTGTGCGTGTGTGTGTTTAAATTGAGAATATTTTATCTTAATTTTAATTACGGCTGTGTGTAAGAATGTCTTCATGTGTGTGTACTCTATTTGCTGTTAGTATTTGGTATCTTGTGACCATGTTATGCGCATGTCAGTAAATGTAGTCACACAAAGACTGTTAGTATGAGCGTGTATGTTTAAGGAAAGGATCACTCGTAGATTTCTGAGAATGTGAGTGCGCATGCGTGCCTTCTGACTTGCTGTTTTGTTGCACCTTCTATCTGTTTAATCTATCATCTCTCCGCTGTTCCTCAACACGATGATTGTTGATTTAGATAGTCTATCTTTGGACGCACGGCTTTTGGATATAATTTTTTTTTCTTTTATATTTTGAGTTTTTTAAAGCGTTTAAGGTGAAGATTTTCCCCGTTTTTTTTCTTCTTCTTCATTATTTCTTTCCATTCTCCATGTTTCTTCTTCTTCTTCTTTTTCTTCTTCTACTTCTTCTTCTCTCTCTGTCTCTCTCTCTCTCTCTCCCCTCCCCCTCTCTCTCTCTCTCGTTTCTTCTTCCCAGGATACACAGGCAGAGAAGGAGGACATTTTCCCTTCCGGTTATGGCACTCTCCCTCTAATCCAACAATTGCATCTCGAGCAGCGTATATTAACACCTTTTCAACATATGCCAACATGGCTGCTGAGGTAGGTTGGGTAGGAGAAGGGAAAGTTGATTGTAACTACCAAGATGTTGACGATAACCGAGACAGTAGCGAATGACACGCGCGAAGTCAAAGTAATTGGCGGGGTTTGAGACGAAAAAGGTGGCAGCCGTATTAACAAAGATGGCGAGCAAGAACACTTGGGTGGAGACGGCGGCGTTAGAGCACGGCATCATGTTATATTAATAATAATAATAATAATAATATTAACAATAATGATAATTTAGAGTGTTTATCTTTAAAACAAAAAGCTCTGTCGACAGGGCGCAGGTTATCCCGAGGGGTTATGATCCCCCACATCCCAAAAATGAGCGTCCTGGGTATGACACAGAACAGCAGCTGATGATGACACTCCAGTTCTAGAGATCTGAGGAATGTAGAGTACCTTTTCATTGCCATTACTCCCAGTTCCACTCTGACCCGTATTCAATAGAAACGTATACAAAAAACTAAAAAAAAAAAAAAAATTTTTAAACAACGCAAAATGAAAATATAAATGTACAGGGAATGCGATTTCCAAACCCCTTGGTATAAAATAACCCTAGACGGTTTGACATGTCATAATAAACAAGTAATAAGTCTATCATTTAATATAAAGCAAAAATCAAATGTGCTATTAGAACTACTGTCTGTAGAAACAATAACAAAATGGTTCGGATGGATTGTAATGGTTAACAGAGCATTGCTAAGGATTTCAGTTCTCACTGGGTTGCTTTACTTCTAGCCTTGTACTAAACTAACTTTAGCTTTGTAAATTATAAGAAAAACAGCGTCAACAGCTTGGAGAGAAAAGCACCGGGTGGTTTTATGGGTACTATTTGGATCTTTCTGATTCTACTTACTCTTGTAACTTAAAGGTTAAAGCGGGTGGAATAGAGAACTAAGATTCTCTAAGGTCATACGAGACGTAATTTTCCATAATTTTGGTTTCCCCTACTCACAGATCCCCTATTTCATTTTGATTGATCAATAAAAAGAATAAAATAAAATAAAGAAATTAAGATGGAAGGAAAATACCCAAGAAAATCAACAGCAATATTAAAAGAAATAACTCTATAACAAAAAGTATGAATCTAAAAAATAAATATGATAATAAAAACAATTGTATGAATACTTCAAACGTCAAAGTAAGGAAATAACCTCGACATGACTAGGAATACAAAATAAGGATATAAATACTAATCACGTCGAATCAAAAATTGATAATAGACTGAAGAATAACAAGTATAGGTTATATGGAAACAGGTATATAACGGTTAATCATAGCAAAATAGCACAAAAAGAATAACAGAGTTGGTATGACTGGGCAGGAAAGGTGATCTTCCAGGAACTGTGCAAGGGATTAAAATTTGACCATACTAACAAATAATATGCGCACAAACCAGAGTATGTCCAAATAAAAGAGACATATGAAATCCTCATAGATTTTGAGAAAAAAACGAATCCTCCGATCCTGGTCAGAAAAACCAGAAAAGAACTTATCATCTAAAGGAATTTACCGTTAGAGTAAAACTAAAAGAAAGCGAAAAGATAGGAAAATACTTGAATAGTGCTAAAGAGCTGAAAAAGCTGTGGAAAACGAAGATGTTTTTGGTGAACTTTGGTCTAGAGGAACTGGAGATCAGAGAAAGAATTGAGACCATTATTAAGGTCAGCTAGAATATTCAGAAGAGTCCAAGAGAACAAAGGAAGACATGTTGTCACTTGGATTTCATTGAAAGATTCTGGAGTAACTCTGTCATAATACTAACTTGAATTGACTGAAAAAAGGAGAAAATATAACTTCCTTTTTATTTCTTCTTTCTTTCTTTCTTTTTTATTTTTGTAACTCAATGGAAGTCAGAGAATATTTAGAAGAGGGTTTATCACCCAGAAGAAAAGGAAATTTATGTGAAGAAATTAGGAGAATTGAGAAATGCATTGCGAATGGGCAATGGCGTAATGGATTTGTGAAAGGTGGTGTAAAAACAAGTAATGTTTCGTTTTCATGTAAAGGAATTTACAATTTTGCTTTGATAGGCAAATTTTCGTAAGAACTGAGTTATTTTGATGACAAAAGGAATTATGAAAACAAAGCGTCACACCTCAAGATTATTGTCTTAAGTTCAAAGCAGCCTTTTATCTAAATTTAGAGTTATGATTGTTTTTGGAATTTACTGTCCCGAAACTAGAGAGCCCCATACTGAGTTTGACCCCATTGAGAATATACATAAATCGACCTTTAGAGTAGTAAGTAGATACGAAAACCTGAGAGATGGTAATAAAGCGTAATAGGTCGAGAGCAGAAAGATAGGTGATGTGGCAGCTCTGAATTTTTTACATTGTACCAAACTGCCCCGAGTATAGAAAGGGAAGGAAGCCATCTAAAATACGGCGTTGTGAAAAAAACAAACGTATCCGTTGCTTTGTACCAAACTGCCCCGAGTATAAAAAGTGAGAAATCCGTCCCAAAATACGACGCTGTAATAAAACAAAAAAAAAATAGCCAACATTTAAGATTACTTTGTATAAGAGTGTCCTGGGTAGAGAAAGTGGAAAACAGAACAGGCCTTATGCGAGTAACTGACGCTTATGCCACTTATGTAAGAATTTTACACGACATTTTTTCTATACACTGAATATTATTATTTTTGCAAAGGATTATTTGTTCGCATTTTCTTGGCGTCGATTTTTTCTTTTACTTCCTTAAGTGTGCGGTATCATCCATTTACTTTTACTATTAGCGTTCTATTCGTTGTCCGGATCTTGAAAATAAAACGTGGGCGGATAGCGAATCATTTCGTGTTATCCAAATATATTTTCGACCAGCGGAACATTCAGCGGATTGAAGGTAGAATCATCCTGTGTTTAGCAAGAGGCGACTGCAACACTGTCAAATTTTTACCAGGACTTGTTTTAATTTTTTGACTTCGATGTAACCATTCTGATAAAAGCAAGTGAAAATCGCCAATATCTTTTTACAACAACAAATGTAAAGGAAGATGAGCGAGTATATATATTTATAAACTTTAGCAAAACCAAGTACTTCCACTAATTCCTGATAAAGTACTTTAAATCTTATACTCGAATTGAGGTTTAATATACACGATGTGCGTACATTATTTAATATAAATGGCATTACCTTCTTCATTACATTTGCAGCCTGCAAAGCCAATCCCTATAGTTTTGTTGACGTTAGGACTTCGTAAAGACGCTCCCCTACCTTGATCATTCTGGTGAAGAAATTAACGGCTCCCACTAGCGTTATGCAAAGCTCTTCTAACGAAGTGAGCACTCCGGTATCCGGTAACGCAAAAATGTAAACAAACGACCCCCCCCAAAAAAAATGCGTTATAATTCCAGTACTGACGTAGGTTGCCTGCTGGGTTAGCTGTAAGTTACTAAGTTTAACGTAAAGTTGGGCGGGTTTCGATCCCAGCTTGAGGCGTCCTGAGTGTCTAGCCACACTGCAGAGTTGTGATACAACGAAACTGTCAGTCTGTGGATGACAATATATATATATATATATATATATATATATATATATATATATATATTTGTGTGTGTGTTTATTATAGAGTCTGCTATATTTATAAATAAATACTGCGATGATAGACCATATATTGGTTAGGATAGAGTAAACACACAGTTATCAAACGCCGTTGACCGGGTTTCTATGCTATCCTAAAACACACACACACACACACACACACAAACACACGCACACACACACGCACATATATATATATATATATATATATATATATACACCAATAGTTTAATGGAGAGTGTTAGTCAGAATACCACATTCGTCAGCTCACTCAATGAGACGCTGAGAAGAGGATGGGGCGAGAGAGCTGAATTTCTCACATAGTTAAAGATAATTGATTGTTCCACCATCTCCCTAAAACTCGAAAGAGAAGAAAATAAGAAATAAAAACTTTCCGAATACGTAAAAGGCCTCGTTGTGTGCCTTTTCGGACTTTCCTTCCACGCAAACGATCATTCCATAGTAGAATAAGAAGAATCCTTCGGCAAGATGGACGAAAAAATTCTCTTCACAGAAGTGTAAAGTATCCTGATAATCTCTGAGAGTTATTTGTTCAAGTTGAAATTCCAAGAATGTAATGGTATCCCTGAAAATATAACTGACACCAGAAGCTCAACATTAGAACACAGTTGTTTGATAAATTCGTCATTTACACATATGGTATGTCAGTCAGCAAGAGAACATTGCGAAACGAGATACGAGTAAAAAAATGAGTGACTGAATGGGTAAATAGTGCGTTATCTAAGCCAAACCTCTAAATAGACATAACTACATTACCGACCCAATCAACGAAGATGACAGTTGCATAAGTAAAAACGACACCCACAAAATTAATTAATTTGCCCTTTGTAAGAATAATGTTGTCAGTTGCACAAATAAAAATCCCACTTGAACAAATAATGATGACATTTGCACAAATTAAGTTGCCATTTGTGCACATAAAGATGCATATTACGCAAATAAGGTTGACATTTCCACAAATAAAAGTTGATACTTGCACACATAAAAATGACACTTGCCCAAATAAAGATGACATATGCATTAATGAAGTTGTCAGTGGCACTAATAAAGTTACCTGTAGCGCACATACGGATGACAATTGCATAAATCAAGTAGTCAGATGCGCAAATGAAAATGACATTTACACGAAGAAGTTGTTAGTTACACAAATAAAGAAGTAATTTGCACAAATAACGTTTTCAGTTGCACACAGATTATTGCCAGTTGCAGATATTATATTGCCACTTGCACACATAAAGATTCCACAGCGCAAATAAAGATAACACAAGAACAAATAAAGTAGTCAGTTTCACAATTCAAGTTGTCAATTGCACAAATAAAGAATAAAAATGACGCATGTACAAATAAAAATGACTCATGTACAAATAAAGTAGTCAACTGCACAAATAAAGAATAAAAATGACGCATGCACAAATAAAGAATAAAAATGACTCATGTACAAATAAAGTAGTCAACTGCACAAATAAAGAATAAAAATGACACATGCACAAATAAAAATGACTCATGCACAATAAAGTAATCAACAGCAGAAATAATGTTGAATTCGACATGAGAATAGTGCCGATAGCAAAAGATAGAATCGGTGACAAGAGAAATGTCGGCAGTTGCATCAAGAACTTTTAAAATACCGGTAATGTCTATAATGATTGTTGTAGGGGACTTAAAAAAATTTGGACGGTTCCTGTGACAAGATCGAAGAATAAATCAAATTGATTTGTTTCCCAAAGTAACTTGATGGCTTAATGAAATAGATCTTCTAACAAGAAATATGGCTGCCCGAATAAAATGGCACCAACTGAAGGGATGATTTGCAATTTGGTGCTCATGAAAGTAAGTCAAAACTGATGTTTGAAAAGTTTGATAAATAAATATATAAATTCCCGGTATGAAGATTGCTCATTCTAATTCGAAAACACTTGGACTAAATTGTTTCTAATATCTATAATTATATTATATTATATTATAAGTAAAGTTGGCGACCATAGTCGAGGGTGACCCGAAGGCACCTTTTTCGATAGCTACTACACCAAGGTGTAGAGGAGGACGCTACTCCTTTCCCAGGATTTCTCCACTTTACCCTTGATCCGTACCTTATAATGCTGAGTGTTAAGCAAGGAGGCATCAAGTACCATTTTTAAAGTCTTTGGTATGACTCGACCTGGGATTGAACCCAGGTCTCCCGGGCCATTGGAAAACACTCTAACCATTACACCAATGTCCGGTCGGTGTAACATAAATGGCACAGCCATGTTGCAAGTGAGGACATCACGGGGTCCCAATACAAATTGAGATAGGGCAAGTAAAAATAGATAAGCAAAAATTAGTTTTTATCACATTCAGTAGAGGGCAAGTGATCTTCAAGGGAGCTACTCCACGTACTCTCCTATTGTAATATAGTAGCTTAGCTGTTGACGATGAACTTAGCAGATTCAATGCAGTCGCAAGATGACATCAACAAAGTGGTTTCACAGGAAAGAGAAAAAATGTAATCTATTGCCTGTGGATAGAATGACAGATATTTTCGTTCGCAGATAAGATCAACAATTACCCGAAAAAAAAAAAACGGAAGAATGTAAGTTCTGATGACCAGCCATAAACTGAAAATACGTGGGACTTGACTATATAAGGTCTGTAATTTTGGACTGAAGAAAGGAATCGGCTAGAGAGATCTGCTGAAAAGATCTGCAGGTCACTCAATCGAAAGAAGAGACCCGCTGACCACTCAAGCGAAGAGGGAGGTCCGCTGGTCACTCAAGAAAACCTGTCGGCTCCCCTCTGTGTGTTCTCCGGCCGTTGCACTACTTCACAAAAAGGGGTCCCCGCCACAGAAGAAAGATATGAGCGAACTCTCTCTGACTGTATCCCTACTTCACACAAACGTCACCGTCGAAGAATAAAAATATAAATTATATCTTTATATCTACGAGTTCTTCGTTATTTGTTCAGCGGTGCAATATACGACAATATATCAACGCTGAAAGGGAAAAGTTTTTAAGAGTATTATGTTTTCCAGTTGATTTACATTTTCAGAACTGAAGTACATCAATACCGTCTAGAGGACTTAGCCAAGAGGAACGGATGGCGACAGAGAGAGAGAGGATAGAATCCGTGATTTCGGCTCGCTTTTATGATGATGCTGTACTGGGAAATGCAGTAGCGAAAGTGTCAAGATTCTGACTTAGTGTTTCATGCAAAAGTGACTATTTTAATAAGATCCTTTTTGAATATTTATTGTGGCATGATATAACGACTGCTCTTTCAACGAAGCTTAGAACACTCTGACTGTATCTCTAGAAAAGGGGTAAGATCCCACGAAAAAAACAGTTTTCCTGGGAAAGATATTAAACAGCTTTTTAAGGTGAGGCTAAGATTCTGAATATCTGGCTAGTATTGGGTAACAATTTATTGCCATTACTAACCCTAACCCAGGCCCACTCTGAGCCTGAGTTATAGGATCTGTTAGAGACCCATCTCTGGGTCAAATAGATTAGTTTAAAATAACCGTATATTATTAGAATTAAGAATAGGGACTTAAAAATAAAATTATTAATTAAGAATTACTATAATCAATTGTTACTCGAAACTATATAATTGTGTACGAACAAATGATTATTTGATAGAAATAGTTACTCGAAACCATATAATTCTGTCCGAACAAATGATTATTAGACAGAAATAGTTACTCAAAACCATATAATTGTGTATCAATTATCATCACTATTTCCCTGATTTCCTCTCGACATCCATCCTTATGATCCATAGAATTGATGCAAATAAGTCCTAACTGGTCGGCCAATATTGGCACGTCCATGTGTAGGGATCTATTTGGGAAAGTCACTGATGAGTTAGTCCTTGCTCCCCCAAGCAGTGTTCCCCGTGTTTTGGTGTTTTGTGGTGTGTCCCCTCTTGGATTTGTTCAAGACAGCACTCAGTATTCTTGAATAATTGTAATATATCACCGTTACCCGCAGAAGTGGTTGAACACAGTGGTTGTTTTGATAGATTCATCCGGCCATGGAGAAAATCAACAGAGTTGGTATTGGAAAACACGCAGCAAATAAGCGTAAAACAATGAAAAACGGATCATGCATGTGCATGAACTGTGATCTATGGAAGGCAAGGAAATGAGATGAGGGTGTAACCATAGCCAATGGAAAGAAGCATTGTGTGTGGGTCACGTGGGATTTGAAGACTATATAAGTTCTAGAATTTAGGGCTGGAGCAGTTACCGTAGCTGTTTAAACTCCAAACAGCTCCTCCGTATGTGTGGACTCAATCTGATTACACTTCTACTCTACACAAGTATCGACGTCACAGAATGAAAATATAATATTTTATTTTTGTATACACGTCTTCCTCGTGGTTCGTCAAGACACAGCTGCAGTATATAACATCTAGCTTTTTCTAATAAATTGAATTACCATGACCAGAAAATCTGACAAGCATTGCATGTGACATACGGAACCAGAAGACGGGTGTTTCAACGTTATTAGGTTTCTCCAGCAGTGTATACCATGACCTCCCTCACTGAAGATCGAATCGGGAATCACAGATTGCAAAGCCAAAACTCTACCACGAAGCTACTGGATCACATCGCACACAAGTAATGCTAAATTAACTAGTCATGGTAAATGTGCGGCCAATTAATCTGATGTGTCTTGTTAAATTCATACTCTTACAGAGAACATGGTCACCTCCAGGGCCACGTCTTCCCAAGAGGATTGGAGATACGCTTCAGTGTAATCATACACATCAGTGTGATCATAACCGCATCATCGTAATTATTACCTTATATTATAAATTGAATTACCCTGTTCAGAAAATCATGCATTTGCCGGATTTTCTGCTCATGGTCATTCAATCTATAATATAATTCTGCAATTTAAAAAATAAAAAAATTCCAAATGTACATCTAGTTTTTCTCGCAGTGTTTGTTTTTTTTTTGTTTTTGTTAGCGTCAATGAAGTGCATCCATATTGTAATATGGACACATTTGATAGGAATACTTAAAACCATAGAACTATATAAATTTGTTAGCATTAGATAAGAATACTTGAAATTATCTAACTGAACAAAAAATATTTAGCAATAGCTATACAAAAATGTAAATATATGAATGCGATTCCCTTATCTCTCGGGACAAAATAACTCCAGACGGGTTGAACTGTAAAAAATATCAATCAATCTATCACACAGATGCCTTCAAGTTTAACCAAATTATGATGACTCCGTGAAATATCGCGACTAACATTGCCACTACACTATCACCCACTCTATTGACAGAAATAAATGGAAGAATTTACACACTAATCTCAAGAAGTGGTGGTCAAAAATTGATATTTGAGGACAAATGCGTCTCAGCAGGAATGTGTTGATTTGTGTATGGGAGAGGGTTTTGCCTTGGGATATTTGACATTACACACAAGGAATCTCGACTTGAACGTTTCAGACGGCTGATTTAATTACGATGGTTGGCAAATTAACAGTGTTGGATTTTAAGAATACGTTGCCATTCGGTGAAAAGACAATCCACGTCAATCTCTTGGCACTTCCATGGTGGCAGGATCGTCCTAATGAAAGGAAAGTTAGAAATATAATATAACGAATCTGCTAACAAGATATAAAGATTATTCGAACTTATTCCCTCTCTCTCTGTCTCTCCCTCTGTCTGTCTCTCTCTCTTCCTCTCTCTCTCTCGTCTTTGTGAAGATGATATGATTTCAGATACGCTATAGATGTCTGTCTGTCTGTCTCACTGCCCATTTCCACAGTGTCTCATAAAATATGCTGACTAAATGCTAATGCGATTTTCTTGCTTTCCTTCTTCATTTATAAATATATATATATATACTGTTTCGTTGTTTGATCTGTCCTTCGTCATCAAATATATTTAGGTTTCCAACTTCCTAACATCAGCAAATCCTACAAAGATATTTTAATGACAGCACATGTAATGCTAATTGTGTTAATTTTTTCTTAATGATATATATATATATTTTATAATTTTTTAGCATTTTATTTGTCCGTTATGCCACTAAAATCAGGAAGACGTTATTGTAAGAAAATTTGTCTGGAAATCACACACACACATATATATATATATATAGTATGTTGTTTGCTATATTCATAAATAAATTACAATTGTGTAAATACAGAATCAACGATTTTTGGTATCAGTCAGTTTTTCGCCGATGCTTTCATCAGGTCAACTTGTTCATCACCGTTAAGTTTATGTCTTCGCTATCCTAACTTATACATATATATATATATATGCATAGATAGATAGATAGATAGAGAGAGAGAGAGAGAGCGATTTGGTTGAATACCGAGGATTATTTCTCTTTTAAAATTTTAAGTGGAGACGTTCAAGTCTTCTCATAACCTTCCTACAACTGGGTCAAGTTGGTAAAGAAATAATCCAATATTAGCCGAAGCGCTTTCGACCATTTTGCCGGTCATCTTCGGGGTTCGTGTTAGAAAGTGTGTTCCAGTGAGTTTTATATTTATTCGGAGTGACTTACCTACTACCTTTCCGACATAAGTGCCATAAAACAGCATCTAATGACAAAGCATAACAAAGACACTGAGAAACTCAAATCTGCTGAAAGATCCAAATCAACAATAAAAAAACATATATAAAAATAATGATAAAAACTGTTTACAAATTTTAAAAAAGAGCACTATAAATAAAATAGCATTCACCACAAGTATAAACATATTAAACGTATTCAATAGCTAACCACCCATCCTATCAGAATAAACCAACCTCATCATTAATTTAGGAGAAAAAAAAGGAAAAAAAGCCACTCCGAATAAATATAAAATTTATTGCAACAAACGATCTAATACGACCCCTGAAGATGACCAGCGAAATGGTCGAAAGCACTTGGGCTAAGATAGGGTTCTTTCTTTACCAACTTGACCCAGAAGTAAGAAGACTAGTGAGAAGACTTGAACGTCTTCACTTGAAGATTTTAAAAAAGAAACAATCCGCGGTATTTAACCAAACCTGTTTAGATAATGATTTGCTGCTTAAGTCTACAATATATATATATATATATATAGTGTGTGTGTGTGTGTGTGTGTGTGCGTTGCGCAAATCGGTCTTAATTAAGTACACCTAAACAATTTTTAGAAATATTGACTTCCAGTTCTGACATATAAGGGTTTTAATATTTTCTATTTATCTATTTATTTCATTCTATTCATAGATAGATTGATAGATGGATATATAGATTGAGAGAGGTGGAGGAAAAATTAGATATAGATATACTGATATATATATATATATATAGAGAGAGAGAGAGAGGAATAATTAGACCGATATGAATACCTTAGATATATTGCTCTCTCTCTCTCTCTATATATATATATATATATATATATATATATATACATATTATCGATATTGGACCCTTTTAATTTATGACTATAGCAAAATACATTATCGATATGTGTCTGTGTGAGAGAGTGAAAGCGGAATGAGTCAAGAGACAAAAAAAGCCAGATTAAGAAAAGAAAGATTGAGACAATTGGAGAGAGAGAGAGGGGGGGAAAGAGAGGAGAAAATATTACAAGTGACAGAAGGACGAACCAAGACAAGAGGAGAGAGAGAGAGAGAGAGAGAGAGAGGGGGAGAGAGGAGGGGAGAGAGAGAGAAGGAACAGATAGACTGAGATAAGCGAGAGAAAAAGCGGACGCAAACCATTGAAAACTTCTGACAGACAAAAGGAGACAGACAGACAGACTGATAGGGGCTAAGAAGAGACCGACTGACAAATAAACTGACTGACAATCAGAATCAAATAGATTATGACATAGGTCGAACAAAATGAGTTTAACCCAAGTGAATTCATTCGTTGTGTTGTTTTTTTTCCAGATTCGCAATCTCCAACGACTTTTTTTAGTGGACTCTTGAAAAGATAATTACCAAGAAATTATTGCCCCAGCAATGACATATCGAAAATCATACACAGAAACGCCCATGCGCGCACACACAAATCCTTTATTTCCCTCTTTTTCTATTTATCTTCATATATATATATATATATTAGAATAAATAGGTCCACAAGAGGATTTATTTTTAAATTATTTATTTTTCTTTAACATGTGTTTCTAGTATTTTACAATTTCTTCAGGAAGTTATAATGGCTGATGGTGGTGTTATGTTTGATACTGTGGTGGGTGGATGTAATTTGGTTATTTCAGTAGATGTGCGTCCGTATTTTACGGGTATTGCTCTCCATATTATTTCCTCCACAAATACGCCACAAAACTTTACAATCGCGTAAAAGAAATGGACTAGAACACAATGAACATTAAACAACAAACAATTCAATATACATAAAACATAATGTGAAAACAAATACAAAAACATGATGTGTAAATGGCCTTTTGGAAAATAAAGTTTGGCAAGAAAAAAATAAATTTGTTTACACGTGTAAGCATGTTTAGATGTTAACGGAGTCCGTAAATAAGTCTTTCTTACTTACATTAAGTTCATATCGTGTTTTATGATTGTGGCGACAGCGTGTCGCGTTGATGAAAGAAAGTTTGCCGTTTTTTTTTTTGTTTTTTTAAACGTGATTCGCGGCCATCTGTAGTTAGGTCATGAACTTTAGCTGTGAAGGAAAGGAATTTGCCGGACAGAGTATCGGCTACTGCTTTACTGACTTCGTGACTTAGTGGCTTAGTGAATGACACTCTGACATGTGTGTTACTTATACCGTAATAGTGGATCAAAGAATCGTCCTAAAATTTTGGCGCGTAGACATTTATTGACCAATCAGATTTGTATTTTACTATTTTATTTTAGAGCCTAAATATTTTCTGTTAGTTGACTTCCGATCCAATTTTTCTAGAATTTTCTTGTTCTATGTTTTCGCTGATTGGTTGAAAAATACAAAAATGTAACTTAAATGCTAATGTGGTTTTGATCCTTAATTTCTAGAATGTTCTTAAGTATATTTTTATTGCTTATTTTAAGACTAGAAAAAATGTGTATCCCATAATATATATAGTAGTGACTGTTTTGATAAAGTTGTGGTTCTTTTTAATTTCAGAATTTGTGTCTGAGAATCTTCTAATAGAGTTAATTGTCCGTTACAGACTTTCGCCTCGGCGAGTTTTTCTATCTTTCTCTTTACTTTTCTTCTTTCTTCTTTTTACAAATGTGTATTCCATGTGTCTGCATGGACGCTCATGTCCATGCATGTATATACACTTTCTTTTTATTTTGTTTTTCTTTTATAACTCTTTTTTCCCACTAAATAATCTATAATAGTTGATATATATATATATATATATATATATATATATATATATATTGGCAGCATTTCTTCATTAATACAACTTTGGGCCATCATCAGGGGAGGATCTCTTACAAAAGTGATGTACAAATTCAATAGTACAGCATTTAAAAAACATTCATGCCCAACTACAGAATTACGAAAAATTCTCACCGACAACACAAAAATATTAGAACACCAAAACAGCAAACAAAAACTACAGATTCTAGAAGCACTACATATTAGAAACATGCAACCGACACTTAGCAGAATTAATTTTCAAAAAAGTGCTAATGTTCTTAAATGTCTTTAGCTACTGACACTATTTATAGACACAAATTTAAATGCAAACGCTATACACTCCAACGGTAAAGACGCTCTTACATAGTAGTTATGCAAAAACAAAAGTTACATCACTTTTGTTATAGATCCTCCCCTGATGGTGACCCAAAATCGGGTAGAAAGTACTTGGGATATATACAATTATGGAAAATACATCAATCAATTCCCGCCGAATACGATAAAAGCAATACGGCAATATGAACGGATCAAGAAGAAAATATGTAGACAGAAAATGTCTATTATGTCCAACGAAATATATATATATATATATATATATATATATATATATATATATATATATATATATAGTTTGCTCCATTGATAAAGAAAGAGTTCTCAGTATCCATGATAGTCACATGTAGACCTGGGTTTGGATAACGTAGAAATCGGGATAACGGCGTTTGGTGACAGTTTTCTCGACTATATGATCATTAAAATTATATCTTTGATGGAATCGGTGGCTCGCCTTTTAACCGTGAGCAAATCTGTTTATGTTTCCCTTCAGGCTAATAAATACCTTTGTTATGGATCAATTTATGAGTCAATAGACGGGCATACGGGGTTCTTTAGCCTTTGTTGGGTAATTAGTCAAGAAGGAAAACGCTAAATTTAAACCAGCGGCACCCCCTTAAAAACTGACCTTGAGTTGATTACTGCTCTTGGTGGAGGAAGTGTCAGTACATGTCTTGCTAATGGCCACAATTGTAGGGATCTCTTTCAAACTTTTATACTACGGCTATTATACGACAGCTTATATGTGTAAATTTAAGTTGTGTTTTTTTTTTACTGCTCGTAGAAGCTGATTTTGAAGAAAATAATAGCAAGGTCTACATTTATGTTGCTGCGGGACATTACCCTCAAATGCAAAATCAGCAACTCTTCCTTGGCTTCAGGGAAATCTTAAATAAAAGCTTTGAAAATTACTTATTTGGTGTTAACATATCAACCTCTTTTTCGGTGCCATTTGTCAATATGACTCTCTCTTTCTTTCTCTCTCTCTCTCTCTCTGTTTTTTGGTTCTTTTTTCCTTTTTTCATTCTCAGACTATGCATATATACCTATTTATCTATCTTTCCTTGACGTAACCTTAATTTTAACACGATGTTATATATTGGCAACACCTAGTCCGATTCGCAGTCTCTACAAAGTGTTAATGAGTTACTAGAATAGTTTCCTAAGCCTGTGTATCTCGACGTATTTCTCCCTGCGTAAAAGAAAAAAAACCTATTTGACATGTTGATGATCAAGACATGTACTCTTGATTCGTTGTATCAAAATTAAAACAATTTTGTTTATTGGCCGAGAAGAATCCCCGATTTTGAATGCTAATTTTCAGTGGAGCTTTGCACCCCGAGGAGATCAAAATAAAACATTTCAGTATTATATTAAAGTAAACCAAAAACAATGAAAAAATGGACTTACTTGAAATTTGTAAATATAAAAAAAGCCTATCATTCACAAAACAAAGTCGAGACGGTTTGTGTGAAGAGACAATAGGAATATTAAAGACTTGAAAATCAAAGAGGTAACCTATATGACGTTTTAGTTAACGTGCAACATCGTAGTAAGCGAGTTCGAACTCCTGTTGCGCAATTACGTTCACTTTCGAACTAATACTCTTGAAAAAGCTATAAACACTCTTATCCTCCAAATTATGGCTTAAATAGTTCAACTACCGGTTCATTGGTATAATAGAGCATTCGTCAATGGTTCTGGAGACCGGGGTTCAATCGCTGGTTGAGTTACACCAAAGGCTTAAAAATGGCACTTGATGCCTTCTTGCTTAACTCTCAACATTGTAAAGTAGGAACAAAGAGTAAGTCGAGCAATCCGGGGAAAAGAGCAGTGCCCTCCTCAACACCTCGGTGTAGTAGCTATTGAAAAGGGAACCGTAGGGTCATCCTCGACTATAGTCGGCCAAAATAGTACTACTAATGTTCTTTTCTCAATGTTTACTTTAGCATTAAATAACCCTCGGTGGTTGATATGGCATTTAACAAAAAAAAACCAAAACCTTGAAAATCAAATAATTAGTCGACTATATGACGCAGAACGAATCAAGAAAAGCTGAAAGAGCAGAAATTTTGAAAAAGGAAGAAAGATATATTAAAACAGAAAACCCTAAATAAGGAAAAAAAATTCTCATGGGTGATTTCAGGAAAAAAATGAAAATAATTATTTACGGAGTAAGCTGGTTATAAATGGACAAAGGACACTTCAGAAGAGAAACGGAAATCTATTTATGAATCAGCTTATTCTGTCAGGGAAAATCTTGTAACTTTTTTCTCTTAGTAACTAGTAGTCTCTGTGATATAGTGTCTAACATGAAAGATTGCGAGTGTGTGGGTTCGAACCCTAGTTGCGCTATTATCTTCACTTTCAGAATAATATCATTGGGAAAGTTATGAACTTCCTAATGCCCAAGCTATGGTTTAAATAGTATAACTACTTTTATTCTACAAAGGTGGCTTTGATGTTAGATAGCCCATGAAGGTTAACATACCATTAAATAAAGAAACCAAACCATATAAGAGACAAAACTCTGGTTCGTTGGTTATTTGGGTTCTGGGTTTGTAGTTTATTTAATGCCAAATCCATTTTTATGAAAATAGTTCCATTTCAAACAATTCAGCTCAGCATCAGTACGCAGTTCAAATGTAAGTACAGTTTAATTGTGAAAAACATTTCTATTTCAAGCAATTCAGTTTAGTCAAGCAGTTCTAATTCAGCTAATTCAGTTTAGTATAAGTACAGATTTTGTCTACACACAATTAAATGTCAAAACAGTTCTATATTAAACAAATCAGTTTAGTGTAATAACAGTTTCAATGTCAAAAAACAGTTCCATTTCAAATAATTCAGTTTAGTATAAGCACGCAGTTTAAATGTATGTACACAGTTTATTTTTTAGTCAAATAATTCTAATTCAGATAATTCAGTTTAGTATATGTACAGATTTTGTTTACACACAGTTAAATGTCCAAACAGTTCTATATTAAACAAATTAGTTTAGTGTAAGTACATTTTCAATGTCAAATTAGTTCCATTTAAAACAATTCAGTTTTGCATGAGCACGCTGTTTAAATTTAAGTATGGTTTAATTGTCAAAAATATTTCTATTTCAAGCTATTCAAACAGTTCTAATCCAAACAATTCAGTTTAGCATAAGTATGCAATTAGTTTTATTTAACCCATAGATAGGGCCCTATTAGGTGCAACGATTCTGAGCCAGAGTGGAACTGGAGGCAATGTCAATGAAGGGGTACTCTGAAGAAGAAGAAGAAGAAGAAGAAGAAGAAGAAGAAGAAGAAGAAGAAGAAGAAGAAGAAGAGAGAGAAAAAGGAAGAGAAGAAAGAAGAGAAGGGAAGGAAAGAGAAAAAAGAACGGAGCGATAGAAGAGAGAAGAAAATGTGGAAGAAAGTAGAAAGATGCGGACGTATCGTACGTAAATAACTGAATATTGTTAAATCATAAAAAAATCAATTGAATGTGAATAGATGAATGTCTATAGATTATAAAGTAGAAAACTGTTATCGGTGTTGGGGAAAGGAAGGCGAAGTTTTAAATTATCGAATTAGCAAAAATGAATGATTGAATAGATAAATACATCTACCAAGGAAAAGGAATTGAAAAGAGGAACATGGGATCAAACTTATAATTCGCTGAATTATAATGGGGAAAAAAGTTTGTATAGAAAATAATTAATTAATTAAAAATTGACGATATTGTAGCTGTTTAAGAATTTTCCAAAACACTTGGCATAAAAACTGTCACATTATCTTCTTAAACTATCAATGACTTACTACACTAGAATCCTCACAGTGTTGCGTGCAAAGACTGTAAATTGAAATATACAGGCGAAACATCGAGAAATATCTAAAAACGTGTACACGAACATAGAAGAGATATTAGAGTAGGTAATCTTAATAACATACTTCTTCAACACATGTCTAAAACTGATCACTACTTCGATTTTAATGCAGCCAAAATGTTAGTCGACATTCATAACAAAAGATTGAGACAATTTTTTAAGCAGGTGCAAATTTGCTTTGTCTGACTGTTAATAATCAAACCGAGCTTTTTCAACGTATCCCCATTTCTTTTATGGCATATCACCCATTGTTCTTCATTTAATGCTAAATCCCGTTTTTACATATATATTGAATATATGATTGGTAAACACATTTTGTTGGTGCAAACAGTTAAATGATCAAACAGTTTTATTTATGGGAATTCAATTTAGTATAAGTCATTTCTTTTCCCTTAGTTTTCATATCAAACTTCTATTTGACCCATAGATAAGACCCTATAAGGTTCTACCACTCCAGGTCAGAGTGGATCTTGGAGCGATGGCAATGAAGGGGTACTCCGCATTCTCCAAAGCTCCGGCATTATCAGAGCCTCATCATCAGATTGTGCAGCATCATATCCAGGACACTTATTGAGGAGTTTTACCCCTCTGCAGAGAAGCTGTCGGTGTATTATACCGCCTCACTCGACTGAGGAGTTGCATTCAGAGTTTTCCTTCTCCTGGACGGGTTGTCTAACAAAGGGTAAAGAACCCAGCGTTTTCTTCTATTTACCCATAGATGGAATGAGAACAGAATAATTTATCCCTTTCCAGGGGTCATTAGCACGAAATGAAACTCAAGCAGCCTCATCTTTAGCTCATGTACGTGGTGCCTTCAATATGTTTCCAGACTTTTTTTGAACAGGCATTCAAAATTGTCGTAGACTCTTGAAAATGAACTATGTTATTGCTATACATTTTATGAGATGACTGACCAATTTTTATGATTTCAGGTTCAAAGGAATAGCTACAGCAGCAATTGGAATACACCCTACTAAAGTCTGATTGTCACAGCTGGTGAATTTCAAAAATGCAATCTAGACGTGAGGACACTTTAGAAAAACGATATGCAATAAAATTGTGCTTTTAAACTTGGAAAAAATGCCACAAAAATCTATGGAATGCTTCAAACTGCTTTTAGACCATCTTGCATGAATTGAGCATCAGTTTTTGAGTGGCATAAG
This sequence comes from Sepioteuthis lessoniana, assembly GCA_963585895.1. Classification (NCBI taxonomy): domain Eukaryota; kingdom Metazoa; phylum Mollusca; class Cephalopoda; order Myopsida; family Loliginidae; genus Sepioteuthis; species Sepioteuthis lessoniana. The sequence continues at coordinate 101,106,487 of OY757914.1, forward strand.
GGATTCAAGTAAGGCAGGTAGTGTGTGGGAGATGATGAGAGGTGTGGGAGGAGTAAGGAAGTCAATACACCAGAGTTGATTGGCCAAAGCGTTAGCGTTAGGGTTACTATGTTGAGGTTTTTTCGAGTTCAGGAAGATATTCCGTCGGAAGAGGTCAGCACTCTTCAAATCGGGTCTGTGGCATTTCCACCAGGACAATACACCAGTCGACAACTCCATCCTTGTTACTGACTATTTGAGCAAGATGGGCATCAAGATAGTTCCTCAGCCTCCCTCTAGTCCAGACCTTGCTCCCTGTGACTTTTGGTTATTCCCTAAGCTCAGAGGCTGTCGTTATGAGACAATTGAGGAGATGAAAGAGGCTGCGACGAAGGTCATTGACACGCCCACACAAGAGGACTTCCATGGGGCCTTGCAGAAGTTGTTGGAACGGTACAAGAAGTGCATTGCAGCCGGAGGAGATTACTTCGAAGGGGACTGGAGTTTCATGTGAGTACTATCAATAAAAGTGCCCATACGAAAAAAGTCGGGAAACTTATTTAATGATCCTCGTAAATAATAAATAAAACAAAAAACGTATCATTCGAAAAGATGAATTGAGTGTAAACAGCTTCAGTTGGAATTTGAACATGGCTCATCGAATCCATTTTCCAATATATTTTTATCTTGCTTGAAAACGTTTAGGTTTGGTTTGGTTTCTTTGTTTCATGGCATATCAACCTTTGTAAGTTATTTAATGCCAAAGCCATTCTCCTAGAAGAACATTAGTGGTGCTATGTAACCCATAGCTGGGAGGATAAGGGGGTTTATACCTTTCCCAAGGGTATTTACTGGAGTTTGAACTCGCATTCTACGATTCCGAAGTCCATCGCTTTAACCATTACACCACGAGAACACCCAATTGAAAACTTTTGGATTAAAACAACTTAAAGTAAAGGGAATAATGAAAGGTTTGTGTCCATGTCTTATCAAATTATATCAACACAAATTCATATTAGCAGTTAGTAAACATACCGTTTATAAACATAATCGAGTAATGAACGACTTTGTGTGATGGATGAACCCTAATTTTTAATCACAAAAAGCTATTTATCTCATTAATTGCGTTTGGTTTGGTTTTATGGCATATCAAGCTTTGTAGGTTATTTAACGCCAATACAATTTTTATGTCAATAATCAGTTCTATTTAAAACAATTCAGTTTAGCATGAATACACAGTTTAATTGTCAAAACATTACTATTTCAAACTATTCGAGCAGTTATATATAACAATTCAGTTTAGTGTAAGTACAGTTTCAATGTCAAAAACAGTTGAATTTCTAATAATTCAGTTTAGCATAAGCACGCAGTTTAAATGTAAGTATGGTTTAATTGTCAAAACATTTCTATTTCAAGCTATTCATTTTACTAAACAATTCAGTTTAGCATAAGTATGCTGTTGGTTCTATTTAACCCATTGATAGGGCCTTATCAGATGCTACCACGCCGGGCTAGAGTGGACCTGGGAGCAATAGCAATGAAGGGGTGCTCCGTATTCCCCAAAGCCCCAGTATTATCGGGACCTCACCATCAGCATATCCAGCACACTAGCCTACAAAAAAATTTCTTCAACAACCAACTATATAAAGAGAAAAGATTCATACATTTATCGAGTCTTTCAAAACGACTATAATCTAAACAAAAATCAACGCAATACATTAAATGAACAAAATAGGAGGTGCCCGTGGTGGAAATGGACACGGTGACTCGAGTTCAAATCCTGGCCGAGACTAATTGCATTTTACATAACACTAATACCCTTGGGAAAGGTATGAATCCAATTATTCCCCATCCAACTACGGGTAAATAGTAGGGCAGACTAGGTTCTTCAGCCTTTATGAGGCAACTAGTCTAGGAGAAGGAAAACTCTGAATTCAAACCTGTTAAACTTCACTTAAAATTTGACCTTGTGTCATATCCTGCCTGAGCGAAGAGGTTGGTAAATATGATTAAATAAACAAAATATTATAGACCTTGATGTAGCCTACTGTGTTTGCTTGTCTAAGCAAAGGCTCTTCGTTTAGATAATGAAGTTTTAGGCATCTTTGTTTACTTTTTATAATATTTGTACATATATGATTCGTTTAGTTCTTTGTTTAATAGCATATCAAACTTCGCGGGTTATTTAATGTCAAAGCTATCCTTGTTGAAGAACAGTAGTGGTAGTATTCAACCCACAGCTGGGAGGATAAGAGAGTTCATGCCTAACCGAAGGGCATTTATCATAAAGTCACTTACTACGATTCAACGGTCCAATTTATTTGATTATATATATATATATATGTATATATATATATATATATATATATATATATATATATAATCCAATGTATGACTGATGGTTTTATAGAGAAATGCAAGGCAAATATTTTTACAAAAATGACTTGTGAATTTTTTCACAATAGAAAGTGTTAAATTCAGGTAAGCAGGTGCTCGTTACCCAGGCTTGAAAAGAAACGTTAATAACAAAGTAGGGTTGCTTAATGTAATTCTTTAAAAATACAAATTGTGGTCGCTATCTCACTTATAATTGCAATTATCTGGATCGTAATTATTTCTATTAAAAACTCAATTCCGACAGTTTGAAATGCTTCATTTTTGCAGTTGTAATTAAAACAAAGAACTAGATGATATTGATATAATCGAGACTCGTTGGTATATCAGCAGAACGCCCGCGACATTATAATCACCGGTAACATCCCAATCGTTCAAACCACTACTCCGAAAATAACTATCACTTTCACAAAGATCAAAATCTCCATTGTTCAGACTTTTTTTTATTATTTCCGACTTTCTGTTTAATCAGAAAAAAAAATATCCATTCTTACTTTGAAGCCTGCGTTGCCACCACCTTACATTTCAGGAGAAACGACTTTTTTTGGCTAGTTTTCATTTGCTTTACAGAGTTTTTTAATGGCTATGAGCGACGTCTTAAACTGAAATCTATTTTTGCTTACTGATCTTGTATGTTCTGTTTGTTTGTTGTTCTTTTTTTTTTTTTTTTTGTTTTTTGGTGGGGAGCTATTTTTATTTTTATATTTATTTTTTTACAACTCACAGTCTTTTTTCTTTCTTTTTTTATTTTCGTGATGCGGGTGTTACCCTTTTGACTACAATTCTTCCCATATAAAAAAAACAAAAAACATAAGAATGAAAAATAAAAAAATAAACAGTGATCACTAAAAAAAAAGAAAAGAAAGAAAATAGAGAGAAAAAACAAATCCTATCCTTTCCCATCCTGAAGAAGAACACTTCTTTCTTTCGAAATACCAAACCGAAATAAATAAATAAAAATATCCAGAAAACATCACTTTAGAAAAAAAGAAATCAATATAAAAACCGGTCTTTCTAAAAAAAAAAAAAAAAAAAAAAATTCCCAACATTAAAATAAAAAAAACAAACACTAGAAAAAAGGTATCGAATTTAAAGATATTTTATATTTATTTCCATTTGATTTGTTTTTTTTATATTTTTATTCTAATTCTTGTTTATTTCGTTCTGGCATTTTTTTTTTTTTTTTCTGATTATTTATTTTATTTCCTCGGTTTTGTTTTCCTATCTCTGAACTTTGCCAAAGTGTACTTTTGCCCGCAAGAAAGAAAATTTTCAAAACAAGAGAAAGAAAAATGCAAAAGAGCGCCATTTTCATTTAAACGCTTTTCTGAACTGTTTCTTTCGCGTACGCTCCTGGCTTTCTCGAAGTAAAGAAAGCTGAAAGGACGCCATGACCTTCTGGGTTGGCCAGGAATCTGAGACAACTTTTGAGGAGGGGGTGGTGATGAGAAAGAGGAGGAAGACGGTCTGGTGGTGAGGCTGTATAACTGTAAAGGTAGGCTGTGCTGGAATGAAAATAATGAAAAGAAAAGTGTAAAGCCAGAGGTAGGGGGTGTTTAATTATCTAATTATGAAAATCAGATGGAATGTTGATTGATGATCGATCTGTTTTATAATCGGATCCTAAACAGATAATCGATTCAGAGATAAGGTTGGTGTTTAACGCCATCTTAAAAGAATATCGAAAACTTTTCTCTTGCTAGACTTTTTATTCGTTCAACTTTTTTCTTTTGGCTTTTTCGTTCTTTCGAAATTAATTTTCGTTTCTTTTCACTTTTTTTCGTTTCCATTATATCTCCTTTCTTTCTTTCTTTCTTTCTTTCTTTCTTTCTTTCTTTCTTTTCATAAATTTCTCTTATCTTTTTCTTTTCTTTCTTTCTTTCTTTGTTTATTTATTTATTTATTTATTCATTTATTTATTTTCATAAATTTCTCTTCTTTACCATCATCTTTTTTCTTTTCTTTCTTTCTTTCTTTATTTCTTTCTTTCTTTTTTCTTTATTTTCTTAAATTTCTCTTCTTTACCATTATCTTTTTATTTTCCTTCTTTCTCTCTTTTATTATTTCTTTCTTTCTTTCTTTCTTTCTTTCTTTTCATAAATTTCTCTTCTTTACCCTCATCTTTCTTTCTTTCTTTCTTTCTTTCTTTTTCTTTGCCCACATCGTTTCCTTTTTCGTTTTTGTTTCTCTTTTTATTTATTTCTTTTAAAAATTTTCTTTTTTCTTGCCATTATTCATCTTGTCATTTTTTCTTTCTTTTCACAATTTTCTTTTCTTTCTTCTCAAATTTTTTCTTTCTTTCTTTCTTTCTTTCTTTCTTTCTTTCTACTTTTCTTTATTTCCTTCTTTCTTATTTTCTTTCTTTCTTTCTTTCTTTCTTTCTTTCTTTCTATAAGTTTTGTCCATTATTCATTTTTTCATTATTTCTTTCCTTTCAGAATTCCCTTTTTCCTTTTATACTCAGCATTTTTTCTTTTTCTTTCTTTTTCTCTTTTTCCTTCTTTTTCTTTTTTCTGCTTCCTTCTTTTTTAATTTTCTTTCCTTTTTTACCCCAATTCTTTTTTCTGTTTCTCTCTGCCTTTCTTTCTTTCTTTCTTTCTTTCTTTCTTTCTATAATTTTTTTTCTTTCCATTATTCCTTATTTTTTGCTTCTTCTCTTTTCATAATTTGCTTTTCTTTCTTATCCTCATTCATTTTCTTCCTTTCTTTCTTTCTTTCTTTCTTTCTTTCTTTCTTTCTTGTCATTATTCTGATTTTCTTTCTTTTCAAAATGTTATTTTCTTTTTTATCCTCGTTCATTCTTTCTTTCTTTCTTTCTGTCTTTCTTTCTTTTTCAATAATTTTTTTCTTTCTATAATTTTCTTTTTTCTTGCCATTATTATTCATTTCTTTGTTTCTTTCTTTTCACATTTTTTTTTCTTTTTTATCTTCGTTGTTTTTTATCTTTCTTTCTTTTTATCTTTTTTCTTTCTTATCATATTTTTTTTACTTGATATCATTCTTGCTTTCTTCATTTATTTCTATCATTTCGTTTTTCTTTCTTTTTTTCTCTTTCTTTTCTTCATTCGTTCACTTTCTTTTTCACCATAGGTCTTTCTTCCTTCTTTTCTTTTCCTTTTTTTTTTTTTTTCGCTTTCTCAATTTTGAACTTCTGGTTTTTTTTTTCTTTTCTTTATGTCCATCATTTTTTCTTCTCTTTGTCCTTCTCATGATTCTTTTCTTTCTTTCTTTCTTTCTTTCTTTCTTTCTTTCTTTTTATTCATTACCTTTCTTTCTGCCTTTTACTCTTTCTTTTTACTCTCACTTATTCTCTTTTGTATTCGCATTCTTTTCTTGTTCCTCTCTTTCAATTTCATTTCTATTTTATTTTTCCTCATTTTCTTTCCTATGATTCCTTCCTTTCTTTTTTCATCGTTTTCCTTCTCCACTATTTATGCTTACTTCAGAAATCCTTTTATTTTTCTGCAATATTCCTCTCCTTTCTTTCTTTCTTTCTTTCTTTCTTTCTTTCTTTCTTTCTTTCTTTCTTTCTTTCTTTCTTTTATTCTTTCTTTCATTGTCCTCATTTTTGTTTATTCTGATATCTTTTGCCTCTTTCTCTGTTTACCACTCTTCATCTTTCAATCTTCTTCTTCTTCTTCTTCTTCTTCTTCTTCTTCTTCTTCTTCTTCTTCTTCTTCTTCTTCTATTATTATTATTTGTTTTTTTTAATTTTTCTTATTATTATTTTCTCCTTCTCCCCAGCCATTTTTGGCACTCAAACTGACCCACTAAATATTTTCTGTATTAAATTTCGAACTTTGGGAATGTTTCTGATGTAATTTGTAAAAAATAATGCTAATTATTTTGTTACAATTCTGAAATTAACCTTATAAGAAGTCTGAAGTTTTGCTTGTTTCACTGTCATTACTATTTTTCTTTGGGTAAGATAATTACGCACCCGATTCCCAGCCTTTTCTATTGAGAACCAAAGCTTCACTCTTAGGTCTTCCAGTTGAGATCAGAGTGTAGTATATTCCATTTTTTCGGCTATGTTATCGTCTTCAGATGGAAGGTCGCACTGTGTTTTTCCATTTGATGATACGATCCCTCTGCGCAAAATTCAGCGTCTCAACAACGGCAAAGTTCAGTGATATTTTGAGCTATGCTCAGGCGTATGCGTATGAAACCACACACACACACACACACTCACACACACACACACACACACACAACGCTAAAAAAATACGTATCAGATGCTACAGCCAAGCAGATGTTATTAGATACAATTTCAGAATGTAGTGTCAACTCGATCCTTGGCTCTGCTGATCTCTTTTATGCGATTTTTGTGGATCAGAGTGAAAGACCTGTCCAATTTGCAACACCAGTGTTGATCCAGTAATGACTTTCGGAACAAAAGCATTTATGAAAGGAGTTGAGAAAAAGATAAAGGGAATGCAGAAGGGTAAAAGAAAACCATATTAAAATGAAAATAAAATTTGGTGATATATCTACAGGGTGCGGAAACAAAATATGGAAAAAATTTTAAAACGTTTTTCTTTTTAGTCTGATTAGCCCAGTTTTTGAAAAAAAACGAGATAAATCTAAATTTTCATGATTAGCTCTATTATTCAAGCACTTTTTCTTTAAAATTCAGCCCAATCTGAGTGAGCAAAAAAAGAAACGACAAAGAATCAATAATTAACTTAACGCCGAAATCAAGCCAAAAAAATCTGAAATAATGAGAATTTATTTTTGGTCTCCATCAAGTCCAGACTGTTACCCCCTTGATTACGCTAAATGGGGCATTTTAGAAAACAAAACAAATTTAACTACCCATCCAAATATTAGCTTGCTTAAGACAACTATTGTGGAGAAATGGAATAAAATGTCTAAAGAATTTATTTTGAAGGCGTGCAAATCGTTTCGAAGGCCCATTCATACAATAATTGAAAAAATGGGGGCCATGTTGAGTAAATTTACTGTTTTGTATGTATATTTTGATTTTGCTGTTTATCTTTTTAAATCAATATTACTCTTTTTTTTAATAGTTGAGTCGTTTATTATTATACTAGAATAAATTGCCCAGTCGGCTGGGGCTGTAGAATACACCGACTGCTTCTCTGCAGAGGAGTAAGACCCCCCCAACAAGTGTCCTGGATATGACACTAAACAATCCGATAGTGAGGTTCCAGCAGTGCTGGAGCTTTGGGGAATGCGGAGTACCCCTTCATTGACATCGCTCCCAGGTCCACTATAGCCCGGAGTGGTAACACCTGATAGGGTCATATCTATGGGTTAAAAAGAACTAACAGCATACTTATGCTAAACTGAATTGTTTGAGTAAACCGAATAGCTTGAAATGGAAATGTTTTTGACAATTAAACCGTACTTACATTTAAACTGCGTGCTTATGCTTAACTGTATTATTTCAAATAGAACTGTTTTTCGACATTAAAACTGTATTTACACAAACTGAATTGTTACATATAATTTCTTGAATAGTTTGAAATAAATGTTTTTGACAATTAAACTGTGTACTTATGCTAAACTGAATTGTTTTCAATAGAACAGATTATTTACATAAAAATGGATTTGGCGTTAAATAACCTACAAAGGTTGATATGCCATAAAACCCAACAAACCAAACCAAACCTATACTAGAATATTCCTAATTTTGCTTACGCACTATATATATATATATATATATATATATATATATATATATATATATATATATATATATATATTTGAAAATTTAGTCATAGCGAAAAACACAAGGTCTTCAGGGTATGATTTCTTTTTATATTTTGAATTATTTGCCAACGTTAAATATTTCAATTTTTAAACATTAAACCTTCATCAAAGCATTTAGAAATGTTAAATTTATGTTCTGAGTTTCATTTAAATTAAATCTTTTATTTGTTAAATGAAATGAAAATAATTCTTTAAGCATTTATTTTTGTTATTGGCGTTCTATTCTAAAACTGTGCGAGTTTGTGTTCAAAAATGTATTTTAAAATTGTAATGCATTTCCTTAAAAAATTATATAACATCTATCTATCAATCTATCTCATCGAGTGTTTATCTATTTCAAACATAACACATACTTCTATCAATCTCTATCAATATCAGTCTACTCACTTTCTATCTCTCACCGTCTAATCAATCTATTAGTCAGTCTGTCTTTCTATCTATCTATATAAGTATATATATATATATATATATGTGTGTGTGTGTGTGTGAGAGAGAGAGAGAGAGAGAGAGAGAGAGAGAGAGAGAGAGAGAGAGAGAGAGAGACAGTGTGTGTGTGTGTGTGTGTGTGTGTGTGTGTGTGTGTGTGTGTGTGTGCGAACGTTGAGGCTAAATTATTTTGAATAAGGAATTTTGTTCCTTTTTAGCATTATTTGACTAAATAAGTGGATTTATTGAAAAAGCAGAGTTTCCCTTTGATAGTCATGTTGTTTGAAATAATCCTAGATTCATTTGGTTTGGTTTGGTTTTATGGCATATCAACTTTTGCAGGTTATTTAACGCCAAATCCATTTTTATGTAAATAATCAGTTCTATTTCTAACAATTTGGTTTAGCATGAGTACACAGTTTAATTGTCAAAAACATTTCTATTTCAAACTATTCAGTTATATATAACAATTCAGTTTAGTGTAAGTACAGTTTCACTGACAAAAATAGTTCAATTTGAAACAATTCAGTTTAGCAAAAGCACGGTTTTAAATGTAAGTACAGTTTAATTGTAAAAAAAACATTTTTATTTCGAGCTATTCAGTTTAGTTTGGTTTGGTTTGGTTTGTTGGGTTTTATGGCATATCAACCTTTGTAGGTTATTTATCGCCAAATCAATTTTTATGTAAATAATCTGTTCTATTGAAAACAGTTCAGTTTAGCATAAGTACACAGTTTAATTGTCAAAAACATTTCTATATCAAACTATTCAAGCAGTTATATGTAACCATTCAGTTAAGTGTGAATACAGTTTTAATGTCGAAAAACAGTTCTATTTGAAATAATACAGTTAAGCATAAGTACGCAAATTAAATGTAAGTGCGGTTTAATTGTCAAAAACATATCTATTTCAAGCTATTCAGTTTACTCAAACAATTCAGTTTAGCATAAGAAAGCTGTTAGTTCTATTTAACCCATAGATAGGGCCCTATCAGGTGTTACCACTCCGGGCCAGAGTGGACCTGGGAGCGATGGTAATCA
>OY757914.1:101121061-101168561 GCA_963585895.1 Sepioteuthis lessoniana
ATTATTCAAATTCTTTTTGGAATAATTTATCAGAATGGTTGAAAATGATTTCTCGAAAATCGATTATTTCAATAATATTTATAGCAAAGTTTAAATGCCAAGAACACAATCCCATGTCATTTATCTCCTGAAATACGGAGGTATGGCAAAGATGTACAAGTATACCTAACCTTACACCAGTAATTCGTTCCAATTTACTTGTGTCTGAATTTACTTGTCACAAGGCTAAACCACAAATAACCATTCCCAGCTCTGCGTTTTATTTATAAATGCATTTTGAATAAAATATGGCCAACAAGAATCTATTTTAAGCTTACAAATAAATAAATTTCAGTTTTTAATATAGTACAAAAACTAATCTAAATCTACGAATACATGTATGTAGATGCTTGTAAATGTAGATGTTTACAGTTTGGTGATCTTTACAGTCCACCGCGAACTCTTTATTTGTGGATGTGGATTGCAATAAGACATTATGAAATAAAATGATTTTGTAAGGTTAAATAAGAAATACAGCTATTAAAATTATTTTGCAATATTAGAAAATAAACTAATTTATGTTAAATTTACTAATATTTACATTCAATTTGTTTATTTACATCGTGGACTGAGATGGATGTGGATCGTCAGCATTAACAGTTGATTCTGGCTATTTTTTGTTGTTTGATACGCTTTCCTGGCAGCAACACCCAACAAAGCACGAACTATATGGCCACCTGCCTCCCATCACGAAAATTGTCCAATTCAGACGAACCAGACATGCAGGACACAGCTGGAGATGCAAGGACGAGCTCATAAGTGATTTACTCCTATGGGCCCCACATATGGCCAAGCAAAAGCAAGACGACCAGCTCGAACATACATACAGCAGCTGTGTGAGGATACTGGATGTAGCCCTGAAGACCTGCCAGAGGCGATGAACGATAGGGAGAAGTGGCGAGAGAGGGTCAGGGATATTTGTGCTAACGGCACGACATGATGATGATGATGATGATGACGTCGGTATTTGTGGCGGACAGGCATAATATTGAATAAAATGATTTAAACTTGATTTTTATTTTTCAATATATTTTTTGACAAATGAGGTATAATCGATTTTGACTGAACCCGAAAAGATGTAACCCAAGGTATACACTTATATTAAATATATATATGATTTTTAGACATTTTTTCCGATGATATTTTTAAACGATCCTGAGCTCTTTATTTCGGCACACGCTTAAATGGTTTTAAGTATGTAACCGTATCAATTTAACTTCAGTCATTCGTTTGCAGACATTTAAACATATACCAGATATGTTAGAGATTAGTTTGTTGGTAATTCCATTTTTAAATGAGGTAGAACTAATTTGTTTGCACACTACTAATGCTATTTTTTACACAATTAAATGGTTTAAATTATTATTGCAATTATTGCTATTTAACACAAACACTTCAATGAAACATCGGTCATTTGTTTACAAACAGTTAAATCAAACAGTTATTTTTCTAATGCTTAAATTTACCATACGTCGTTTGTTTGCCCTGAGTTTAAAAGTTAAACACTTCTATTCAACCCATAGATAGGACCGTATCAAGTGCTACCACTCCGGGTCAGAGTGGACCTGAGATTAATGGCAATGAAGGGGTACTCTGCATTCCCCAAAGCTCCAACATTACTAGATGCAGTCGGTGTATTTTACTGCCCCAGAAGACTGTGCTTTGTTCCTATTTGATAGAAATAATTGATATCCTAAAACCATGTGTAAAAAACATTAAGAAACTACACAAAAAATTTTAATCAAGTTACAAAGTACATAATTTCCTGACATCTTGGCATAAAATAACCCCAGATCGGTTGATATCAATTTACATCTTTAATTTCGTACACTAATGAATTTTTTCACAAATACAGACACTAGACTGGAAACATTGGCTAGAAGTTTCTGATAGTGTTTCAGGGCAGGATGCACAGATACTCCAATCTCATCCTTTTAGATATTATAAACAGATAAACAAAAAATCAAGGGGAAAGGAGATATCATACTTTTCATTTTATCGTTTGATGATACCACAGACGAGAAACTGACAGTCGCTAATCACCGTTGCCTTTCTATTTATGAAAGCAAAGATTTCACTATACATGCTCAATCTCCGATACTGAACTCTTTTAATTTATACATAAAACAAACTATATTATCAATTTACAGTGTGGTCCAAAAGTAGGTGGACAGTAGGTGGAGTAGGTTTGTCGTTTATATTATATTACCACAATAGGCAAAAAGTATCTCGAAATCCTAATGAATCAAGTTGTTCCACAGTTAAAACAAAAATCTAATTCACATGACTTTTATTTCCAACAAGATGGGACCCCAGCACATTATTCAAGAGTAATTCGATAATATCTTAATGAAACATTTCCTGAGAAATGGATTAGCTGAAGAGGTCGAATTGATTGGCCAGCGCGTTCACCTGACTTAACCCTAATGGATTTTTCTCGGAGGGGGGGGAATAGTCAAGGACGAAGTTTATAGTCGAAAATCAAGAAGTGTTCGGTATTTGAAAAACTACATCAGAGATACTTTTCAAGAAATAAACAAAGAGCCTTGTGCAAAAAGTTTGTCGAAACGTGAGGGGGAGACTTCAAAGCTATGTAAATTGTGATGGACAGCAGTTGATCTACGTTGATAAAATTGTAGTACTTTGAATTGGTTTCTTCGTTTTATGGCATATAAACCCTTGTAGGTTATTTAATGCAAAATCTATTCTCCTAGAGGAACAGTAGGGGCACTATTTAACCCAGAGCTGGGAGGATAAGAGGATTCATACCTTTCCCAAGGGTATTTGCCTGAAAGTGAACGCAATAGCACGACTGGAATACGAACTCGCTAACTACGATTCCGCAGTCCATCTCTTTAACCATTACACCACGAGGACACCCCCTTCGTGTTGTTGTACACAATAAAAGCTAATTGTCAATGCAATAATTGTATATGTAATCTCAAAATAAATTGCCCCAGTCGGCTGGGGCTTCAGAATACACCGACTGCATCTATGTAGGGGGAAAGACTCCCCCAACGAGTGTCCTGTATATGAAACTAAAAATTTTGAGGATAAAGCTGGAGCTTTGGGGAATGCAGAGTGCTCTTTTATTGCTATCACTCCCTGGCCTGAAGTGGGAGCACCTGATAGGATACTATCAATGGATCAAATAGAAATAAACAGTCTACTACTGAATTGTTTGAAATAAAGCTCTTTTTGTCATTTAAACTGTGTACTTATGTTAAACTGAATTGTTTGAAATAGAACTGTGTATATGTATAAAAATGGATTTGGCATTAAATAACATACAATGGTTGATATGCCATAAAACCAAACCAAAAAAATTTAAATAATCCAAATGAATAGTATCTTTTATTGTCCACCTGCTTGTTTTGTCTGTCAGTGATGCTATGTAAATCAAGATCTTGTGGATTGAATTCTAGTTTGTTTATATTCCCAATAAGTAAAATTTAACTTCTTAAGTCTTCCCTAATCAGTGTCCTTGATATAACACTAAACAATCTGATGGTGAGGTTCCAGTCATGCTGGAGCTTTGGAGAATGCAGAGTACCCCTTCATTGCCATCACTCACAGGTCAACTCTGGCCCGAAGTGGAAGCACCTGGTAGGGTCCTATCAACGGGTCAAATATAATTAAACAGTGTACTTATGATAAACGGAATTGTTTGAAATAGAATTGTTTACATGTATAAAAAGAGATTTGGCATTAAATAACCTACAATGGTTGATATGCCATAAAACCAAATCATATACATTTAATATACAGGGTGTCTTAGAATAGATGCAACCCATTAATATGATAATGATTTTTTACTGAGATAAGCACAATAACAGTCATTTGGAACACGTCCTGTAAAAACTGCAGCCCTTGAGCAAGAGACATCAAATCAATGTTCTTTTAATTATCATTATACCAACTTCCAGGACATGTAGTCTTTTTTTAAGTTAATTATATACAACTACTACAGACCATATGAAAATAAATAAACAAAAGCAAAATAAAAAAACACACTCAAACCAGTTTATGACAAAAATAATCTAATCTGCCATCAAAAGAATTGAACCTGGGCATATTTTATTGGAACTTTCATCACAGGATACAAAAGAAGAAATTTAAAAAAATAACAAGCAGATAGGTTGGGTTTGGTTTTATGGCATATCAACCGTTGCAGGTTATTTAATGCCAAATTTATTTTTATGCATGTGAACAATTCTATTTCAAACAATTCCGTTTAGCATGAGAAAAAAATAAAAATGATAAACGAAAATGTACATTTTCGTTATTCATTTTTATTTTTCTGTAATATTGATAAATATTGGACACTTTTTGGTTTGTTTCGGTATATACATATATCGATTCAAAGGAGGAACATTTATGAGAAATCAATGGATTTCCATAGTAAATAAAGAGTGTTAAATTTTGAGCTAAAAATAGCAGTCTGCATTTGTCTCTCTCCGTCAGTCTGTCTCTCATACACCACAGAAACTTGAATCCCTTCCGAGAAAAAAGTGTTAGGGCTATATATTCTTATAAAGGAGTGTTATGGTTTCTTCTTCCATTTATATACATTCATTATGCTATACAACATTTTAAGATCAAGTTCCAATTCTCTAGTGTCTTTGCGTGGATTACATTGCTACAATTCTCTCAAAGCATTTTGATTGAGGTTTGATGAGCGTCTTGGACTTGGTTCATCTCACAGTGACGTATCTCCAGAAAGAAATCTTGAAAACCAGTAATGATCTTTTGGCCATAAACACTGCTAACTTTCTCTGCTATTTCTGTAGATTTTTTTTATTCTTCATCTCCCGCATTACATGCTGATTAAGCACTTTCAGTTACTCCATTTTAGGGACGTGGTTTGGTTTGGTTTCTTTGTTTAATAATGTCGGTTATCTAATGCCAAAGCTATTCTCCTAGAAGAACAGTAGTGGTATTATTTAACCCATAGGAGGATTTGTGGGTTCATACCTTTCCCAAGGGTATTTGCCCGAAAGTAAACGTTATAGCGCGACTGGAGTTCGAACTCGCTTACTACGATTCCGCAGTCCATCGCTTTAACCATTACACCACGAGGACACCCCCCCCCCCTTTAGGGACAGGAGATCAGGGATTAAATTATGATGCTCATTCTTTCATTAGTGAAATAAGAATGACTGTCGAAGGCATTTCTTAATCCGGTAATTTCTGGGAACGTTTGAAATATTGGAAGTTTGAAATGCATAGTTACATCTTGCTCTTAAAAAAGGGAAATTATTGATGAACCAACTAAATATATGTACGTGGGTAATTCAGAAAATAAGGGCGGAAGTTAAAGCAAACCATTTTGTATCAGAATTTTTTCTATACATATGAATTCTGCATTGTTTTAAAATGGTTCATTGCAAAAATTATTCTAACCTCAAAAATATTTGTTTTGAGGCTATTCAAAACGGAGGCAAATTAAATAGTGTGCCACAAACTAGAATATATGTCTGTTATCAAATCTTTGATAGCTGAGAATAGAAAATCGTGTGAAATTTTCTAAAAAATATTGTCTACATAGAATCATGTTCTTGTAAAAAAATATTCTAACAAATAGGCTAAGCGCGAGTATGACACTACGAGCCTGAGTTGAAAAGACAATCAATGGTGAAGAATCACACCGCCTCTCCGGTAAATAAAAGGTTCTGGGCACAGCGGTCAGTAATGAAGATGATGCTGATAGTCTTCTGGGGCATAAAAGGACTCGTCATTATTGATTTCGATGAAAATGTGCAACTGTAATTAGTGATTCCTGTTGCCAACTCCAAAGGCAAACTTCACCTTATTTAATCAATGTGCCTCGTATTAGTGACTGTGCATACACACATATAGTAAGTAAGTTGGCCAACCGTAGTCGAGGGCAACCCGAAGGCTTCTTTTTCGATAGCTACTACAGTAGGTGTAGGGGACGGCGACACTTCTTGCCCTAGATTGTTCCACCCTTGATACGTACCTTATAATGCTGAGTATTAAGCAAAGAGGCATCTAGGATAATTTTTTGAGTCTTTGGTTTGACTCGCCCTGGGATTGAACGTTGGTCTCCTGGGCCATTGGCGAACACTCTACCACGGTGCCAATAGACCGGTTACACATATACTTATATCTAATTATGCATAAATGCAAGCATGATTATATATGTGTCTGTATATATATATATATATATATATATCTTTCTCAGTATCTATCTTTTCTCTCTATTCTTATATGTGCATATGTAATTGCTTTTGCATGTTTGTGTATGTGTGTGGGGGTATATTAGCTTTTGTTTAATGCCAGTCTCACTCTTCTTCCCTTCCTCTGTCTTTCGCTATCTATCTATCTATCTATCTCTGTGTGCGTGCGTGCGTGTGTGTGTGTGTGTGTGTGTGTGTGTGTGTGTGTGTGTGTGTGTGTGTGTGTGTGTGTGTGTAATTGTTGGCCATAAACTATAAGCCCCCGTGACCCAAAGCCAAAATTATGACCACGTTACTGGAGTTTGAACTATATTTAATGTTCGATGAGACTCCCTGCGAGACAGGCGCCTCAAATATTTACAAATCTTCTAACCAACTTCTTGGCTCGAATTGGTTCTGCCTTGTCTTCAGGCAGAAAAAGACAAACAAGCGTGTCCAATTCCAGAGATTCCAGTCCTGAAGACGCATCTTTCCATTGCACTAAATTGGGAGAGGGGTCCTGATGCACCTTGGCTCTTTTCTTTTTCTTGTTGCAGGGAACAGGTCATTTGTTTCACCTCTTTCAACACGTATGCATGTGGATTTCAACTTTAAACATGAACTTTTTATCTAATTGTCTCTCATCAGAAGGCGAACAGACACGAATTGAAGTTAGTCTGCCACTGCGTTATCATAGTAACGTATTCAGTAAAGATGGCTGTAATTGTACTAAAAATATTCGTTCGGTAGATGACTCTAATATGGTATTACCTAACTGAAACTGGCTCTAGGCCAATAAAATTCAACAAGTTGTGAAAGTCTGATTCATCATCATGACTCTCTCCCTCTCTCTGTCTCTGTCTCTGTCTCTCTCTCTCTCTCTCTCTCCATTCATTTCTATCATCCATCGCTTCCGGCATCTCTTCTACTCTACATCCTGTGTCCGTACAGAGCTGTTGTCGATAGGTTCTAGTCGGTCGTCCAACACTTGCGCGTCTGAGTGAAGGGATTCATAAGAGTCCTTATTCCTCCAGAAATGTTCTGTATATCTTGTTTGTCTTATTTGGATGGTTGTAGAGATGGAAGGTAAGTGTCCGTTGAGCTGCTGTTTTATGGGATGTGGCTTCCAGGATATGTTCAGTATAGCTCATAGCATTCTTGCTCAGTTCCCGTATATATTTTTCTCTATATGCTTACTCAGCGTTCATTTGGTGCATCCATATATTAGAATTGACACAACCGCTGCTTGGAAAAAATTGTGTTTTATTTTATCGGATTGGTTTGACTTCTATATGATCGACAACCAATGGATAGTAGTCCATATATGACAAAAATCCAGCGAAGCTAAAGAACGAGAAAGAGTATGTGTGTGCGTATGTGTGTGTGTGAGAGAGAGAGAGAGAGAAGGGGGCGGAAGAAAGATCAAATGGGTGACTGGAGAAAAGCCAATTCGGAAATAACTACAAGGGGAAAATAATGCTTAATAATATACGAATGACTATATAATTTTACACTAGAAATAATAGAATCCCAGATCTTTAGTTTAAAAAAATTGCTTTTTATAAAAGTTTATTCGGTGTTTTTATGTATAGGAATATATATATATATATATATATATATATATATATATATATATGTGTGTGTGTGTGTGTGTGTGTGTGTGTGTGTGTGTGTGTGTGTGTGTGTGTGTGCACTGACACAAAAACTGAGTGATTTCTGAATTGTCTCGCTAATGTATTTCTGCAACTACTATTTCTGAAATCCCAAATCAATATAGTTTTTACTACACTCAGTAAATGGGAGAGAATATACACCAGATTTAGAAGATATAATTCTTTTTCTTTTAATTAATTATGTTTCTTATGGTTCTAGAAGAGTTTGTAACTGTTTTGATAACAAAGTTTTTGAGAATTTTGGGGCTACTCTTTTTTTAATTGAAGTTTTTTTTTTTTTTATTTTTTTTTTTTTTAAATCCGATAAATAACAACATCACATAAATTTAGAAACAGAACGTTTCTAACGATAATAGAATGTGAAGAATTTTCTCATTTTTTCGTTTCATTCTTCTTTTAATTTGAAAGCAATTAAATGACATCGCCCTGAAGAAGGATTAAAGAACCGAAACAGTTAACATTGGCATTTTAACTAAATTTAAAGAACTTTGAGTATTTTTTATATTTTCACATTTACACACACACACACACATACACACACACATCAGCAAAGGCTTCTATCAGCTTTATGCGGACATAGGATGATGTTTAGAGGACCTACCAAGTTAGAGGATCTGCCATCATCCCGGAAGAATCTAACGAATAAATAAGGAACCAATAACGTGGAATATTCATGTGTTGAATACTGACTTTTTCTTAGTATTGAATTCTTTTGAGTTGATCGTGTCACAAATTGTTGGTACTATGAACGTGCAACGCTCGTAGTCACACATAGAAGATAATCAGCGGAGAGAGGATACGTCTCCGTCAGGAAAAAAGTTTCAATCCATCTATAACTGTTCTAATTAAATATTGAACATGGACATTTATTTATTTGATAATTTATGTGATACGTCACTCGTCCTTTTCAAGCACAAAGCAAAGTTTTCAGGATAGTTTAGTTCCCCCCACACAAACACATGGCCCGGGTGACGGGAGTTCAATCCCAGACCGAGTCATACCAAAGACTCAAAAAAATGGTACTAAATACCTCCTTGCTTAACACTCAGCATTAAATTTTCTTGCCCAGTCGGTTGGGCTATAGAATACACCGACTTCACCTCTGAAGAGGGGTAAGACCCCAACCACAACGTGTGTCCTGGATATGGCAATAAACAATCTGATGGTGAGGTTCCTCTGATGCTGGAGCTTTAGAGAATGCGGACCGCTACCAACGCTCGCAGGTCCACTATTGCACGGAGTTGTATTTCCTCATAGGGCACTATCTATGGGTCAAATAGAACTAAACAGCAAAATTATGCTAAACTGAACTGCTTCAAATAGAACTGTTTTTGACAATGAAATTGTACTACACAAAACTGAATTGTTCGAAATAGAACTGTTTTGACATTTAACTGAGCTTGAAATAGAAATGCTTTTGACAATTAAATTGTGCCCTTATGCAAAAATGAATTGTTTAAAATAGAACTGTTTATTTGTATAAAAATAGGTTTGGCATTAAATAACCATCAAAGGGTGATATGCCAAAAAAACAAAACAAAAAACAAAACAAAAAACAAACAAACAAACAATTATAAAGCACTTATCAAGGGAAAAGTTGAACTATTCTGGAAAAAGATTAGAGCCCTCCTCTACCCCTGAGCGGAGTAGCTCTTGAAAAGAGGGCCTTCAGGTCGCTAACTTTATATATATATATATATAACACGTCTGCTATTGGATTCCCGTTAAGGATTCTTGTTCGCAGTTCATAATTAACTCTGTTAAATTGAAAATACGGATGTTCCAAAAAACAACATTTAGCACAAATGTACATCTCACGAAATTATTTTCCAGTACCAAATGAGTATATATATATATATATATATATATGCGTGTATTTATCAATCTCTGAGCACAAGAAAGATCCAAATGTTTATGCGGATTTTAACTGTTTTTTTCCTTCTCCCATACCGGTTGTCATGCCACGACTATAAAGCCCAGTCTGTTTTAATATTTATCTACAGACGGAAGGAGAGTAGTTGAATGCCTACTTTTTCCATGGGTATAAGCACTATGTGAAATACAACCAGACCTGTCCAGGATTTGAACTCGGGTCAACGTCTCTTTCCAGCTATAGTAAACATTATACCACAGATTCCTTCATATATATATATATATATATATATATATATATATATATATATATATATATATATAGTGCAATTAGAAGAAACTCAAAGCTGTTTTAATTGTCATTATAAATTTATTTCGCCGAAGAATATCATTATACTCTCCGTCTCCTCAGATGACTATACATGTTTGCCCCCTAGTCATCTGATGAGACGGAGAGTATAATGATATTCTCCGGTGAAATAAATTGTAATGACATATATATACTTACTACGATCTCACTGTCAAACTATTTAGCTATAATGCCACAAAGAATTCCCAGCTACAATCATAACGTCACAAAAGTTTAATCTTCTTTAAACGGAATGCAACAAGTCAAAATTTGGAGCTTTCTTTCTTCAAGTCCAGTTGTTGTACCAAGATTAAAGATTCCAGTCTGCTGTAACATTCACCCATAACTGGGGGTTGGATAAGCGTATTAATTCGTTTCGTAGGAGTGTTAGCTCGATGGGAAATGATAACGTCTTCCAGAGTTTGAACTCGAGTCATTTGAGTCTATTTCCTACCGTGTGAACCATTATCCAATATATCGCATATTACACTGGGCAAGAATTTTTTACTTTTTGAATGTTGTCTAGATTTCTACAACTGATTTAGGGTATTTTTGAACAGCTGAATCAGGAAATGGCATTTGTTTCTCTCCATCAGGTCAGGATTTTTTGCTAGGTTATTTGAAAAAAATCAGATCTTTTGACAAAATCGATTACATTTTTGTGGCATCATCAGCTGATTTTTGTCAACACATATCATCCTAAATGTTTTTAAGAGAAAATGTTTTGCCAACAACATATATTGATTACCTGATAGAAACATCGATTACTGTGAACTGAATGGTTGGCATTGACAAAGGTAAGTACACGTAAATTGCATGTTGCTTCACCATTGTTCAAACCTCAGGGCTTGAACTTCCATTTCTTTGAACTCCTGGAAGTGGCAGGGAGTTCTCTCTTCAGATTCCAACAGTAGTCAGCCATCATGACTGCATCCCAGCGACCCTGATACCTGGTCTCCATCTCTTTCAGGTCCTGATGGAATCTCTTCCCCTGCTCGTCACTCATTGAACCTAGGTTCTCAGGAAACCGGCCCATATGGGAAAATAGGTAGTGCATCTTGACGCTCATGTTGCATCCCAGTCACATCAACAGCGCAGAAGTAGCAGTCAGTGACATGGTTTGTTGGCTCCCTACAAACCATGGGAATTCCAAAATTCAGACTCCTCTTGCCATTGGTCCACCCATGCAGAGTTTCGGTGCATGCCTTGCACACCATGTGTGGCGCCCAAGCTTTATCCTGGTCAGCAAGTTTAATACCAAAATAAGCATGGTAAGCACGCGTTATGAAACTTGTGACTGGCTCCTATTAGGAGCAATGGTGTATTCTCCACATATGTAGCAGAACATATCGGGCTTATTTCTGCACGATCTTCTGGCCGAAGCCATCTCATTCACCTGCAAAACAAAAATAGGTACAAATTAATCCTAAATTGGTGCCACCACAGTCCACCGCGTTCCGTATTTGGCGCCACCAGCACGACAACGCAAATATTCTGCAACACACATGAAGCGAAAAACATTTCCTGGGGCGGCTGCCCCATTAACTTTAGTTTTGATCCACCAACTTTATGCTTTGTCGCACCAATTTTTAGAAGATTTCGAGGTTTTATACTTCTAACTGATCCCTTTTCGACATAATCTTCTAGAACTATCGGACCTGAATACTTCTTGTCATTAAAATAATCATTTCCAATGAAAACAATTATTCGACATGGCATTTTACCCCCACCAACTTCTTCTAAAATGCTCCACACATGCATACATGTGAATAAAAACGTAAAAAACGACATGTGGCCAAAGCTCAAAAACTTGACCTGATTTAGCAAAACCAATGTGATTTTTTGGATTCAGTGCATCAGATTCGTCCTAAATCAGCTAAAAAAACGCAGACAACAAATTTGTTGTTGACCAGTGTTATCTACCTGTATATCATTGCCTGTTCATATATATATATATATATATATAAGTGTGCGTGTGTGTGTATGAGTGTGTTGACCTGTAAATGTTTTTCTATACGAGTCTTTCAAAAGTACTTGGAAGATCTACCTCCTATATACCTGTTTTTCCATGTTACCCTTTTACATAAGCACACACACACAGATATATATATATATATATATATATGAAGGAAAATTCAGTAATATGTGATATATATATATATATATATATCTATATAAAGTAAAGTCGGTGACTGTAGTCGAGGGTGACCCGAAATCTCCGTTTTCATCAGCTACTACACCAAAGAGTAGGGGAGAACGCAACTCCATTCTCGTGATTACTTAACCTAACCCTTGATCCGTATTTTATAATTCTAAGTTTTAAGCAAGGCTGGATCAAGTACCATTTTTTTAGTGTTTGGTATGACTCGACCAAGGATTGAAACCCGGTCTTCTGGGCCATTGGCAAACAGTGTGTGTGTGTGTGCAGGCGTATGTGTGAGTGTTTGGGTGTGTAGTTAAGTTCAAATGTATACACTTACGTAATATCTTCAGTAGAAGATATCCTTACAGATATACGAGTGCACATAGACGTAAAAATAAATCAAAGCCACAATCAAATAAATAAACCAGTAAAGAAATCCTCAAATCTGATTCAGTGGTGCCAACACAGTGACTGCGACTGCATGTGTTCACGCCTTTAGCTGCTGACCAGAGACGTGAAGTCATTAGTTTTAATAAAGTCCGGAATCTGTCATCTGCCGTTCCATAATTATCAAGGAAATGAAACTCTCTCGGCTTGACTGGATACCAGCAATGGGAGAAGGGATCATATCGAACGGCGTTGGTCAATGACAAAGATGGGGAGAGAAACTAGAGTGAATGAAAAATGATGGACAATTAGGTAGGGGGTTGGTAAGATAGTAAGCGGGACCTGGTCAGGAGATAATGGCGGTCTTTGTGAAAGGTAAACAGGAGAGTAGCGGGCGGAGGAATAATTGGAAAGGGGAAAAATGGGTGATCGGAGCAGGAAAGAAACGGTCGATCAACGGGAAAGAGAAGGAAGGAAGGAAGGAAGGAAGGAAGGAAGGAAGGAAGGAAGGAAAATGCATAAATCAGTACTGAATAAACGAGAAAATAAAAAAAAGAAAGTGAAGAAAGAAGGAGAAAGAAGAAATATAACGAGAAAGAGGGAGTTAAGCATATCGTGAGGAAAAACGAAAGAAAAAGGAAGATTGAAACAAAATGTCGAAAAAGAAAGAAAGAAATCAGTGAAAACAAAGACGGAAAAAAAAGAACGAAATGAATGAGAAGAAAGAAAGAAAGAAAGAAAGAAAGAAAGAAAGAAAGAATAGATAGATAGATAGATAGATAGATAGATAGATAGATAGATAGATCCCAACAAAAGACGAAAAACAAAAAGAAATCAACAATGAAAAAAAAAGAAAAGAAAAAAACCACTGAAGAAAAATGTAATTGAATAAGCAAAAGTAAAATGAAGGAATTAAAAAAAAAAAGATAGAAAGAAAAAATCAAATCAAAAACAAAAAGAAAGAAAGAAAGAAGACAAATATTACGTGAAGTGAAATTTGAGAAGCTAAAAAGACAATCAAAGTGACTTTCTCTTAAAATATAAACAAATACTGAATGAATTTTCTTTTTTTTTTAACTCGTGAATTAGGTTATTCAGGTTACTGTTATCATGTATGTTACCTCTCTCTCTCTCTCTCTCTCTCTCTCTCTCTCTCTCTCTCTCTCTCTCTTTGGTTCACCATTACGCTCAGTTATCATGTATCTTACCCCCTATCTCTCTCCCTCTCTCTCTCTCTCTCTCTCTGGTTTACCATTAAGTTCAGTTATCATGTATGTTACCCCCCATGTCTCTCTCTCTCTCTCTCTCTCTCTCTCTGGTTTACCATTAAGTTCAGTTATCATGTATATTACCCCCCATGTCTCTCTCTCTCTCTCTCTCTCTCTCTCTCTCTCTCTCTCTCTCTCTCTCTGGTTTACCATTAAGTTGAGTTATCATAAATATCTATTGAAATAAAACCGACGAATCCTGAATGAAAGCAAAAAGACAAAATAAAGGAAAAAAAAAAGAAAAAATTCTATACGTAAAGATTCAAAAAAGATAAGAAGACAACAATAAATGAAGAGTTTGAAATGAGTGAAAAAGAAAAAAAAAGACTTGAAAAATAAATAAGGAAAAGAAGAGAAGGTAGAAAAAGAGGATCGATTTCAATCCGAAAAAAGAAATAGAAATAAGAAAGGAAAAAAAGACATTAAAAAAAAGAATAAATAAAAGAAAAGATCCTTAATGATTTTTTTTAGTGGACAAGATTCATGACAAGTTCTTAATAAAGAACATGTTGGTGTATTGCCACATAATACATATACAACTATACACGGAATCATATATATGCGGAAACATAATTAACAATAATGACGAACGTACACACTTCTTTAGAAAAATATACCCCTCACACTTTATTCGAAAGGGTTGCGAAAGGGTTGTGTGTGAGAGGTGAGTTGGAGACTAAACAGACTGCTACATATTGACCCCAAGTTCCTCTGACTATAGCAGCACTTCTTTCTCATTCTGCTAGGCTGCTCAACCGGGGGTCCTGAGGGCCCAAGCCCTTTGCTGGGAGCTGGTTCTCACTGCCTCGAAATGCAACTCGAACTCCAACTAACTGACTCCAACTCTGGCACCGGGTTATATAATTGTTTGACATCCACCTGCTTCCCGTGGGCGTCGCAATTGCACCGAATTCAATCCGTCAAGATGATATCCTGATATCTTCGACCGGATGCACCTGTTTCTTGATTGACGGCTGTGCCGAAGGTCAATATGTTACAATGTGAACAAAGTTCTGAGCAAATTTCTAGGTCATTTCAAGTGTTTAGCTTTTTAGGATTATTATTATCATTATTACTTGCAAGTATTTCACACCAACGTAAGCGGATGGTCTTTCACTGCAATCTGAATGACAACATGTCTCCTCCGGTCTCCAGGAATCTTCTCAGTATTAAGGCCGATCTTAATAATCCTGTCGGTTGTATAGTTTCGATTCGTCCTTCAATTTTTAGCTCCGCTAGACCCCTTACCAAGCCTTTGGAGACCGTTCGAAGCACACCGGTTACAGTTGGTATCACCGTCACTTTCATGAAAATAGCTTTTGTTTTGCTCTCTAGCAAGGTTTAAGTACTCGTCTCTTTTTTTCGTTTTCTTTGATTTTCACTTTGTCGTCCACCGGAACTAAAAATTCTACTGTCCGATAGGTCCATTTTTTGTTATTATTCTTCTCTTTGAGAGTTTTTAACATCAGCGTTAGCTGATGGTCTTTCACTGGAGTTTGAGTGACAGAAAGTTTCCTTAAGTCTCCAGGACTCTTTTCAGTAGTCTGGCCGTTAATATTTACTCCTTTAGAGTTTTTCACGTCAGTATTAGCTGATGTTTTTTCACTGGATTTTGAGTTACAGCAAGTCTCCTCAAGTCTCCAGGACTCTTTTCAGTATTCTGAGCGTTAGAGTTTTTCACATTAATATTAGCTGATGGTTTTTCACTGGAGTTTTAGTAACAGCAAGTCTCCTCAAGTCTCCAGGCCTCTTCTCAGTATTCTGGCCGTTCTCAGTAATGCCGTCATTTGAATAGTCTCTACCCGTCCGCCAACTTCCAAGTCTTCAAGGCCTTTTGATAATCCTTTAGTTATTGGGCCTAAAGCACCAATCGAAATTGGCACAATCGTCACTTTCATGTTCCACAGCTTTTTCAATTCTCTGGCAAGGTCGAGGTACTTATCCTTTTTTTCACTATTATTATTACCCATTAGAGTTTTTCACAGCAGCATAAGCTGACCGTCTTTCACAGGAGATTAAGTGACAGCAAGTCTCGTCAAGTCTACAGGACTCTTCGAAGTATTCTGGCCGTTTTCAATAATACTGTTGTTTGGATGGTCTCCACTCGGCCGCCAACTTCCAAATCTTCCAGGCCCTTTAATAATCCTTTACTTGCCGTGCCAAAAGCACCAATTCCAATTGGTATAATTGTCACCTTCATGTTCCATAGATTTTTTCAATTCTTTAGCAAGTTCGAGGTACTTATCTCTCTTTTCACATTCTTTCAGTTTTATTCTATGGACTGCCGAGACAGCAAAGCCGACAATTTTGCAGATTTTCTTTTTTTTTTTTTTGTTATCGATTATTATAAGGTCTGGTCTTCTGGCCGGGATTAGGTGATCCGTTTGTATATCAAAGTACCATAGGAGTTTGTCTTTGATATACAAACAGATCACCTAATCTCGGCCAGAAGACCACCTTGCGAGTTTTTCACACTAGTTTGAACTCGTAAATTTTGATCTCCAAGACTCATTTAAGCATTCTAGCTGATATTAACATTGTTGTGGTCTGGAAGGTCTCGATTCTTTTACTAATCCTTAATTCTCAAAATCTCATTTAGAAGGCTTTAGGGGTTGTTCCATGTGCATTAAAAACAATTGGTATCACTGTCATTTTTATATTCGCAACCTGTTTCATTTCACCGGCTAGAATTTTCATTTTTTTTTCATTTATCTATCTATTCATTAGTTTGTTGTTTTTTGTTCTTGTTTTTTTTAGCTTTTTTCTTATCACCGAGCGATTTTCTTATCACCGAGCGATTTTTGTTGGGGTGGGGTGAAAATGAATTTTAACCCCACCCCAACAAAAATCGCTCTTATTTTACCCCCGTTTTACAGGCATTTTAATTCCTGTTTTTTTTTATTTCTTCCCGCAGCACAAGTTTGTTTTTTTCTATCGTGGCGATTTGGTGGCTCTGCCTATGTTCAGTTAGAATAATCATTCTTGAGAAAAGCATGAGTCCACATTTCCCTAAAAGAAGCAGACGATATGCAGCAGAAACTATTACGGACCCAGACAACGCAGACTATATCGCGCTTCTGGCAAATACACCTATCCAAACCAAATCCCTACTACAGAGTCTGGAGCAGGCAGCAGGAGGCATTGGCCTCCATGTAAATGCAGGCAAAACGGAGTACATGTGTTTTAATCAAGAAGGAAACATCTCCACTCTGCATGGAAAATAGTAAACAGATTCACGTTCGTCGGTAGTACCGTCTTATCAATTAAAAATGACATCAATAAGTGCCTTGCAAAGGCATAGACTGGTATCGATAGGTTATGTGATAGAATAAAACGTAAGTTCTTCCAAGCAGCTGTTGTATTAGTTCTGCTATATGAATGTATCACATGGAGGCTGACTAAGTGTTTAGAAAAAAAGTTAAGCGCAAACTGCACAAAAATGCTATAAATCCTGGAAGCAACGAAACAGTATCTGTGCGGCTACCTACCTCCTATCACTGAAACCATTGAAATAAAACGAAAAAAAAAAAAACATGTGGAACACTGTTGGAGAAGCAAAAGCGAACTCATAAGTGACATTCTCCTATGGACCACATCTCATACTCGTGCCAATTTTGGCGGGCCAACAAAAACTGACCTACTACAGTTCTGTGTGGACACAATAAAAGCTGAATAGTCTCAAGATGAAGCCAATAGTAAAATTTACTTTCGTTATTTTAATTCTTGAAAGTTTTGCACACCTTTTTTTTTTCAAATTTGAGTCTGCGTGACAACAATTTACCTCAGATCTTCGGGAATTTTCTAAGTATTCTAGGCAAAAGTCATGTGATCCGGATAGTGTCAATTCTTCTTCTGATCTCCAGTTTTTCCACTTTATTTTTAGGCCTTTGGGAATCCCTCCGAGAGCGCGAGCTACAAAAGGTATCACCTTCAAGTTCCACAATGCCTTCACTTCTTTGGCAAGATTTATATGTAATATATTCCATTGTCCGGCGATGAACCTGGCAGATGCAGTTGATGGATACACCCGGTTGGAGATAAAATCAACAAACTGACTACCGGGAAAGCAGATATTTATTGGTGTAAGCCGTAAGTAATGGAAAAAATTATGGCGAGGCTGAAGAGAAGGGGATATTTGGATCTCGGAAGGAGCCTCAAAATTATCTATGGTCTCGAATTTTGGATGAAGTCAATCTCCGCTGGCTGTACCGACTCCCGACTGCCTCTTTGTGCGTGTGAACTCTCTCCTACTGCTCTCCTGCTTCATACAAGCGTCACCGTCAAATAATAAAAATATGAGATTATATTTTTAAATATACGTACTCCTCATTGTTTGTCAAGACCCAGTGGTAGTTGACTACACGTATATTTAATCTATATTTCGCTGGAACGGCAGATTCCACTTGGTATCAAATTCCTTTCTTCCTGTTAATTGAAACTAGGTCAAATTTTCTGCCCGAAATTGGATGATACGTTTGGATCTCAAAGTCCTTGAGGATTTTATGGGTTCTATTTTCTTGGAGAGATTCTGATTTGTGCATATACCATTTGTCAGCATGATCAAATTTTAATCCCTTTGTAATATATTAACGTGACCAGCGGGTATGAATACGGCGGATGTTGTTGACAGATAGATTGATAAGACCGGCGTGATCACCGAAATGTCATCATGTCCACAGGTGCTGTGTCTCAGAGGATGTTGAGACAGCTGCATCCGCTCAAGTATAATATCAACAAGGTTATTTCCGAAATGTCAACATGCCCACAGGTGCTATGAATACGGTGGATATTGAAACAGATGCATCCGGTCGAAGATATCGGGATATCACCTTGACCTGTGGACATGGTTAAATTCGGTGATAGTGGCAGATGTGTACGCCCACAGAACCGGGCTTGGGCATGTAGCCAATGGCAAGCAGACTACATAACCAATGGAAATCAAAGAAGTGAGACGTGGGCGTGACCATAGTTAACGAAAAAGAGGAATCGCTGGAGGTCACGTGAGAGTTGTAGACTATGTAAGTTCCCGAATTTCGGCTAAACTCAGTTGTTCACTGGCTCTTCCGTCTCCCGACAACTCCTTCGTGAACGCGAACTCTCTGCGATTGCTTTTTGCTCCACACAAGTATCATCGCCTAAAATAAAAATATAATCTTATATTTTTATATACATACGTGTTCCTCGTTGTTAATAACGACACAGTATACTATACAACACCTTTTACAGTAACCAATGGGCCATCCAACCGCGGTTAGTGTTTTATACAACCACTGGATCTTGAAAAACAACGAGGAATACGTATACATAAAAAATATAATCTTATATTCTTTGATGATGACGTTTGGGTGGAGCAGGAGAGCAGTCGGGGAGAGCTCGCGCACATGGAGAACCATTGGGAGTCGAAACAGCAAGCAGAAACTGACTTCTGTCAAAATTCCATACCTTATATAGTCTTAAAACTCCCACGTAACCCACATGGCCACGACTTTTCAGGTACGCAAAGCTTGTTTTTCATTAATACCCACGCACTGCTTGTTCACCATTGGTCACAACTTCCACCCATGTATTGCTTACTTTCCAGTAATCACTTTGTTGATTTTATCTACGGTCGGATATATATATCAACAACATCCACCGAGTTCATCGCAGGTCGAGGCAATATATTACACGAGACTAAAATTCTTTCAGTACCAGTTAGATTTGGTTTGGTTTGGTTTTACAACCGTTGTAGGCAATTTAATAGTACACTCATGAAACTCCTGTCCCCTTTCAAGTAATTTCCTCCGGATGCAATGCACTTGTTGTACCGTGCAAACAACCTCTGGAACGCCCCATGGAAGTCCCCTTGTGTGAGCGTTTCAATGACCTTCGTCGCAGCCTCTTTCATCACCTCAATTGTCTCGTAATGACAGCCTCTGAGCTTAGGGAATAACCAAAATTCACAGGAACCAAGGTCTGGACTATACGGAGGGGGGTAACTGTCTTGATGCCTATCTTGGTCAAATAGTCTGTGACAAGGATTGAGTTGTGGACTGCTGCATTGTCCTGGTGGAAATGTCACTAACCCGATTTGAAGAGTGCTGGTCTCTTCCGACGGAATCTCTTCCTGATCTCCCTTAAAACCTCAACATAGTAACCCTAACCGTAACCGTTTGGCCAATCAACTCTGATGTATTGACTTCCTTACACCTCCCAAACTTCTCATCATCTCTCACAGACTCCCTGCCTTCCTTGAATCTCTTATGCTACTAAAAAACTGATGCTCGGTTCATGCAAGATGGTCGAAAAGCAGTCTGAAGCATTCCATACGTTTCTGTGGCATTTTTTTTTTTTTAAGTTTAAAACAGAATTTTATTGCATATCGTTCTTCTAAAGTGTCTTAACGTCCAGATTGCATTTTTGAAATTCACCAGCTATGACAATCAGGTTTAGTAGGGTGTATTCCAATTGCTGCTGTAGCTGTTCATTTTAACCTGAAATCATAAAAATTGGTTAGTCATCTCATATTGTGTAAGGCAATAACATACTGAATTTTCAAGAGTCTTCGATAATTTTAAATGTCTGTACAAAAATAGTCTGGAAACTTATTGAATTCACCACACACACACTCAAACACACACACACACACACACACACATATATATATATATATATATATATATATATATATGTTTATATAAAAAAGTTATTGGTACATGTAAATTCTTACAGACAAATACTAAGAGACATATGCAATTAAGGAGATAGCAATAAACGGAGAAAACATTTTTTTATTGGAATCACAAGGGCTCTTTCATCAGATATTTGTCAAGTGACAAATCAAAAGTTGTTTAAAACAATGTAAATAGATTAAATGAATTAAAAAGAGGTGGACTGAAGGTGAGAATGGTAGAAATACCAAGCGGGGAAAGAAAAAAATTAATTAAAACCACCTTTAGTCAAGCAACAATTATCTCCACGTAAATTTAAAGAGTACTTAGGATTTTGCTTGCACAGAGTTGGTTTAGTATTTGTCTGTATGTATATATATATATATATATATATATAAAGGGGTGTCTTGGGTAGAACTCTAATTTGCATTTGGTAGTGAGGCTACATTTCTGAAAATCTTGTTTGGTTTGTTTTGGTTTTATGGCATATCAACCGTTATAGGTTATACATATATGTATATATATTTATATATATATATATATATATACACTCATATCTATCTATCTATCTATCTATCTATCTATATATATATATATATATATACATATGTGTGTGTGTGTGTGTGTGTGTGTGTGTGTGTGTGTGTGTGTGTGTGTGTGTGTGCGCGCGCGCTTGGTACATGCGTATAGAGAATGTATGTCTACAGTTGTATGTACATATCCATATCTCGCAGGTGCGCCTGCTTACCAACCTGTGCACACAAAAGCATTTAGGCTAATTTTGCATTTTCCCTTTACGTTAGATGTAGGTAAAATTCTGTCATTGCCTGCAGTTACTCCGTCAATACAGTCACGACTTAATACACCTCCTCTTAGTTAACCCACTCACTTCAAAGAACCCATCTGAATTTACTTGGCTATGCCACCACTACCTCGGGGCCAGTTGCAAAACGAAAATTCCTGAAACCCTCACGCTAAGATCACGAGTTCGCTGACGGAAAAAGAAAGGGCTCATAGTCCCAAAATAAATGAATAAAACGTGAATATCCTTGCATTTTCGGATATTGCATGTTTTTATTTTTTATTCGACCAAGGGGAATTGGAGGATGATCTTATCGCGTAACTTTTCCTGATATTTTAATATAGCAACTTCCGTACTTTTTTTTGTACTCAAAACACTGCCTATTTTTTTTAGTCGGAGTGGAATCTCTGCATCATTCAGAATACAGAGTATCTCAAAGGTTGCTTAAAGATTTAGACGAGAGCCTCGAAGCAGAATAATTTTTTCATATTATTCCTAAACATAGATAAGCAATAAACATAAATGTTATTCAATTTCTGTCCTGTTGGCGGGGCTTAGAATACGCTGACCGTATCCCTTTCAAAGGATTAAGACCCCTACTTCCTTATAAAGGGTGTCTTGGGTAGAACTCTAATTTGCATTTGATAATGAAGCTATATTTCTGAAGAACTAGTTTTGTTTTTGTTTTGTTTTGTTTTATGACATATCAACAGTTATAGTTTATTCAATGCCAAATATTCTTTATATATATATATATATATATATATATATATATATATATATATATATATATATATATATATACAGACAAATACTAAGAGACATATATATATACATATATATATATATATATATATATATATATATATTGTTTGCGAATATAAATCAGCGAAGTTGAATAGCCACAAGTATTGCTGTTTGTCACTAACAATTCAATTAAACGTCAGTCATTTGTTTACACACAGTCAATTTATCAAACTGTCCTATTTCTAATCTAACTTAAGTCAACAAAGCTAAATGGTTCCAAGTATTGCTACGTAAATCTTACTATTCAATTAAACATCAGTCATTTGTTTATACACTGTAAAATGACCAAACAGTTCTATTTCGAAGAATTCAATTTAACATAGATCCTTTGTCTGCATTCATTTTAAATGCCAAACAGTTCTATTTGGCCCATAGATAAGCCCATTTGGCAGGGAAGATAAGGGGATTCATACCCCTTCCAAGAGTATTATCCGAAAGTAAACTAATAGGGCAACTGGAATTCGAACTCGCTCACTACGATTCGGTGGTCCAACGATTTAAAGATTTCACCACGAGGACATCCCTACCTTAAAACTATGGACACAATAAGCCAGTTATTTCAGTTTCATGGTGACTATCCACTTTTACCACATGACCGTCTGAAGATTGCGAAAAAAACATGAAATTTATTTAACGGATTTATAATATCCATAATTCTAATATATATATATATATATATATATATATATATATATATATATATATACACACAATGGAAGATTACAATTAACAATTTAAAATATTATACTACATCACATTTTATGAACCAAAATTTATTTTGTTCACTCTCAGTGCTAATAAGTACTATTAGTATTTTCAAATGAATTATCTCAGTTTTGGGATAAGTTACTGGGGAAGGGCCTGCAGATACCACTTTTATTTGCTCTCTAGACGTATTAAACCTTCCTGATTAATTTGTGTGGAAAAAACGTTCATCTGAAAAGTGTTTTTTTTTTTCTCAAACCATCTCTCCCACCTTTAAATCAATTGAAAATACTCCTCGAATTGAAAGTATTCTAATCTGTTTTCATCAACATTTCCCCATCAGCCAAGTTGTCTATAGGTACAATGACTTCCATCTGAGTAATATTCCATTCAGTATTTCTGGTCTCAACGAGACAAGAGATACACATGCGAGGGCCAATTTGTGAATAAATT
Source organism: Sepioteuthis lessoniana (assembly GCA_963585895.1). Lineage (NCBI taxonomy): Eukaryota > Metazoa > Mollusca > Cephalopoda > Myopsida > Loliginidae > Sepioteuthis > Sepioteuthis lessoniana. Next base: position 101,144,389 of record OY757914.1, read on the forward strand.
AATTCCAAATTAAATTTTGGTTAAAATGTTCTGAGTACGTCAAGAGGAGAGTGAACTCTCACGCGATGCCAGTCCCAATGGCCATACATACAATTGAAACATTCCTTTAGCCTAGGAGTTCAAACGTAACAAACAAGGACAAAATAAAGAGAATTCACAGACACACGCACGCACACACACACACACACACACACATATACACAGACACACACACGTATATATATATATATATATATATACTCGAGGATCATTAAATATCAACCATTGTTCAGTATTTAATGATAAATCCTGTTTTTACATGTACTAGGATCATTAAATAAGTGTCCAGACTTTTTTCGTATGGGCACTTTTATTGATAGTACACACATGAAACTCTAGTCCCCTTCGAAGTAATCTCCTCCGGCTGCAATGCACTTGTTGTACCGTTCCAACAACTTCTGGAAGGCCCCATGGATGTCCTCTTGTGTGAGCGTGTTAATGACCTTCGTCACAGCCTCTTTCATCACCTCAATTGTCTCATAACGACAACCTCTGGGCTTAGGGAATAACCAAAAGTCACAGGGAGCAAGGTCTGGGCTATAGGGAGGGAGAGGAACTGTCTTAATACCCATCTTGGTCAAATAGTCTGTGACAAAGATGGAGTTGTGGACTGGTGCATTGTCCAGGTGGAAATGCCACTGAGCCGATTTGAAGAGTGCTGGCCTCTTCCCGAGGAATCTCTTGCTGAACTCCCTTAAAACCTCAACATAGTATTCCTTGTTAACTGTCTGTCCAGTGGGAACCCAGTGCATGTAGATCATGCCAGTGCTGCCAAAAAAAGGGATCATCAAAAGTTTGTGGGTGGATTTGTTCTGTCTGGCTTTCTTGGGTCTGAGAGAGCCGGCATGCTTCCACGGGGAACTCTGTTTCTTAGTCTCTGGGTCGTAGCAGTAGATCCAGCTTTCATCGCATGGCATTTTTTCAAGTTTAAAACAGAATTTTATAGCATATTATTCTTCTAAATCTAGATTGCATTTTTGAAATTCACTAGCTGTGACAATCAGGTTTCAGTCGGGTGTATTCCAATTCCTGTTGTAGCTGTTCATTTTTACCTGAAATCATAGAAATTGGTCTGTTATCTCATAAGATGTATAGCAATAACATACTGAATTTTCAAGAGTCTACGACAATATTAAATGCCAGTACAAAAAAATTCTGGAGACTTATTGAATGACCCACGTATATATTGAGAACACGTTGATTTTGGAACTCTTAAGATAAAAATATTATTTCATTGGACTTAAGAGAAGGCTGTTGATATATATATATATCATCATCATCATCATCTTGTCGTGTCATCAGCACGGATATCCCTGACCCTCTCTCGCCACCCCTTCCTATCGTTCACGCCGTCTGGCAGGTCCTCAGGGCTACACCCTGTATCATCACAGGGCTGCTGTATGTAGGTGCGAGCTGTTCGCCTTGCCTTTGCTCGGCCATGTGAAGGGTTCCATAGGAGTACATCCCTTATGAGCTCGTCCCTACTTCTCCAGCAGTTTCCCGCATGTCTGATTCGTCTAACTTGGATAGTTTTCGTGATAGGTGGTAGGTGGCCGTATAGCAGCTGCTTTGTTGGATGTTGCCTCCAGGACTTGTTCAATATTGCTCGCAGCATTCTTGTGTAGTTGCCGTCAAGCTTTTTCTCCATCCGTCTCGTTAGCATCCATCAAGTGCATCCGTACAGCAGTATCGACACGAACACTGCTTGGAAGAAACTGCGCTCTGGACGTGCACGATGCGACACAAAGTCAATTTTTAAGCGGAGTTTAACAGGTTTAAATTTAGAGTCTTCCTTCTCCTAGATTGGTTGCCATACCAAAGTTAAAGAGCCCGGTATATACAGCTATTTACACATAGTTGGAAGGAGAAAAGTTGGATTCGTACCTTTCACAAGGTGAAGCGCAAACAAATTCGTCCAGGAACAGGGGTTTCCGTGTCTATTCTCTTTAACGATTCCCTTATACCACGAGAACTTCCACCAGCACACACACACACACACACACACAGACACACTCACACGCATATATATATATATATATATATATATACCGGCACACACACACCTATCTGTGGCCCAGTCAGCTGGGGATGTAGAATAAGCTGACTGCATCTCTTCAGAGGGGTCAGATTTCTCCCATCAATGAGTGTTTTGATCATGATACTAAACAAAATCTGGGTAAGATCCTTCCCAGAAATGAAGGTCCTAAGTATGACACAAAACTTCATCTGATTGTGAGGTTCCAGTCCTAGAACTTTGGAAATATGAAGTACTCCTTTTTATCATTAGTCCCAGGTCCCCTCAGACCCGGAGCAGTAGTAACCGTTAGTATCCTCTTCTATTTGTCAAATAGAAAGATTGAATCAGTTTCTGTGCTCAAAACCATTTAACTGTATGCAAGCAAATGACTGTGCAATTGATTTATTAGAATTATACAGAAGTACTTGGAACCGATTGACTGTGTGCTAATAAAACTATTAGTTTTAGATAGCAATACTTGAAAACATTTAACTGCTTGCAAATAAAACTATTAACGTTTGATAGCAATACTTGAAACCATTTAACTGTGTGCAAAAGAACCATTAGTTTTAGATATACTTGAAACTATTTAACTGTGTGCAAATAAAACTATTTATGCTAGATGATAATATTAGAAACCATCTGACTGTGTGCAAACAAATGAGTTTTAACTTGTTTTAAAATTGTTACCAACAAACAATTCGTTTACAAATCATCTATATACATATATATGTGTGTGTTTTATGTGGGTAAACAGGATTATGCATTAAATAACCCATAAGGACTGACATGCCATAAAGCACTAAACAACCGACCAAACATATCTATTACGTATTCTTTCTTTGGTAAAAGGGTCCATGATGATCTTGCCCTTTCTTGGGTCAGTTGTCATTGAGTTTCACCAGGAAATTGCCAAATCTCATACGGCAGCGAGAACAGTGTAAACCATTTGTCGTTTTCTTAGGGAACCACTGCCACAAATTCCTTGTTGTCTAGATGTACGACTTGTTTGGCCCTCTCAAAAGAATCTTTGAGTGGAAGTTTTCAACCATGAGCTAATAGCTAAAAACACCGTTAAAAATTTCTATGCTGAAGGAACACACAAGTCTGAGTTTTTTCACTTTGATGGGAATTGTTTTTTTTTTAAGAAAAGAAAATTATATTGAACAATAAAGCAGATATTTTTCATTGACCAAATGTGAGTTATTGTGTGGCAAAATTCACCATATTTATTGACTGATCTTCGTATACTAATCATGATGTTGAGAGGTCTTTGAGTAAATTCTTTCCTAAATAGAACCATAAAGATTATCGTGAAACGCTGTTACTACAAGAAACCAACAATTTCTCAGGTCTTCTATTATCTTGTGGGGTAAATTTGTCGGCTGCAACATAAGTTGAAATGCAATAGCGCTTCTCATGAATTGAGCACTCTAGGTAACTGATAACATATATGTAAAAATATATACGTAAAAAATTCCTCCATTAACCCTGAGAATGAAAATGGCTCTCAGGTAAGATATCCGACTGACGTAAAGTTAGTCGGGTTTGAATACCAGCTTGAAGCATCTCGTTTGTCTAGCCACACTGAAGAGTTGTGATACGACAAAACAGTCTGTCTGTAGATGACAATATATATATATATATGTATATATATGCGTGCGGGCGAAAAGTTATATTGTATCTATATACAAAAATCTATTTTCCAAACTCCAGGTGCTGTATGTGACACTAGGTGAGTTTTTAACGGAGTACATAGTTTTCCATCTACCCTGTCGATTGCTATAGGAAGATTAAAAACCCAATTACGCCCAACTACTTACCCATGGCTGAGGGAGAATAGTAGTATTTATACTTCTCCTAAGTGTATTAGTGGTATATATATATATATATATATATATAAGAGCTAAAGAACCAGAAATTATCCACCCAGGTTTACCCTACCTAGGTAGATAGTTTCTGGCTCTTTTGGTATTCGAGTTTTGCTCTTTTTAATGTATTGAGTGCTTATACTCATTAGCTGAGGCAACTCTGTTGGTGTTTTTTTTTTACTTTTTCTTTTGACTAGGCATTGCGGTGCTGATCGATTATTTTCAAGATTGACGGATGTTTTTAGTCTTTTCTATTTTATTGAATTTCTCCCAGATATCAGTTTGTGTAATATTTTTTTTATTTACAAATTTCATTTGGACTTTTTCATAACACCACTTATAGAAATAGGTACTAGAAATCATCATCATCATATCGCGCTGGTAGCACGGATATCCCTGACCCTCTCTCGCCACTCCTCCCTATCGTTCATCGCCCTAGGTAGGTCTTCAGGACAACATCCTGTATCCTCACATAGCTGCTGAATGTACGTTCGAGCTGGTCGTCCTGCTTTTGCGCGGCCGTGTGTGGGGATCCATAAGAGTACATCTCTTATGAGTTCATCTCTGCTTCTCCAGCAGTGTCCTGCATGTCTGGTTCGTCTAACTTGAATAGCTTTCGTGATAGGGGGCAGGTGGCCGTACAGTTGGTGTCTTGTGGGGTGCTGCTGCCAGGACTTGTTCAGGATTGCACGCAGCATTCTTGTGTAATTGCCATCCAGTTTTTTCTCCAGCCGTTTTGTTAGCGTCCATGTAGTGCATCCATATAGCAGTATCGAATATATATTTATAAATAGTTTGGTTTGGTTTCTTTGTTTAGTAGTATATCAGTAGTATATCAGTAGTATATCAGTAGTGTTTAGTATATATATATATATATATAAGAGACTTGATGAATTTTTTAAATTTTGATCGTAATCATAAATATATGATCATTTATTTCCATACGATTATGATATCAGGAATTTCTATTTAATACCAATAATATTTGCCGGCCGGGGCTGTAGAATACACGACTGCTACTCTGCCGAGAGATAAGACTCCCAACGAGTGTCCTTTTTATGACACAATACAATCTGATGGTGACGCTTCAGTAATGCTGGAGCTTCGGGTAATACGGAGTACCCCTTTATTGCCATAGCACCCAGGCCCAGACTGGTAGCACCTGGTAGACTTCTATCTATGGATCGAATTCAACTGAACTGTGTACCTACAGTAAACTGAATTGTTTGTAATGGAACTGTTTTAGTAACAAAAGTGTATTGTTTGAAAGAGAACGTTTTTGACCTTGAAACTGTACTTACGCTAAATTGTTTGAAATAGATTTGTTTTGACATTTAACAACATGTAAACAAAACTATACTTATACTAAACTGAAAAGGGAAATACCCTTCTGTTATATATATATATATATATATATATATATTTGTGTGTGTGTGTGTGTGTGTGTGTGTGTGTGTGTGTGTGTCTTTGTATTTACCCAGTCCCTCCGCCCGGCGTAGAATGTGACGCAAATTCAATTTTTAAGTGGTGAACACAATTTGTTTGAATTCTAAGATTTCCTTCTCCTATATCGGCTGCCGTACTAGTGGTAAAGTGACCTGTTATTCCTACTATTTATCTATAGTTGGAGAAAAGTTGGATTCATGCCTTTCCCAAGAATATTAGCATGATGTAGAAAATAACAACAACAAAGACCCGCATCCAGTATTCCAAGTAGCTTGAAAATGTTAATGATATACAGCAACAAATCCCAACAGGGAAGCGTACGACACCATCCAAGAAAAAAAAAAGGCTAAATTGAAACAATATGGCTAGAATATAATGGAACGGAAATATCCTTCTGTAATTTAAAAAATGACCTGAAATGACAGAAATAGGATAGTTATTACTCTAATGGACTGAGTGCACGGAAAAAAAAAAGAAAGAAAAGAAACAGAATATTACAAGGGTATAAAATTTTCATTAAAAAGAGATGACGTGGATTTGTTTGATTTATTTATTTACCGGCATATTAACTCTTTACGTGTTATTTAATACCGAGACTTGATGAATTTTTTAAAAATTTTGATCGTAATCATAAATATATGATCATTTATTTCCATACGATTATGATACCAGGTATTCCTATCTATTACAAATAATCTTAACCGACTGGGGCTGTAGAATTCACCGACTGCTTCTCTGCCAAGAGGTAAGACTCTCAACGAGTGTCCTATTTATGACACTAAACAATCTGATGGTGAGGCTTCAGTAATACGGGAGCTTCGGGTAATGCAGAGTACCCCTTTATTGCCATTGCACCCAGGCCCGGACTGGTAGCACCTGGTAGAGTCCTATCTATGGATCAAATTCAACTGAACTGTGTACTTACTATAAACTGAATTATTTGTAATGAAACTGTTTTAGTTAATAAAGCGAAATAGAACTGTTTTTTTACATTGAAACTGTACTTACGCTAAATTGAATTGTTTGAAATAGATTTGTTTTGACATTTAACATGTAAACAAAACTATACTTTTAGTAAACTGAATTTTTTGAGTTAGAACTGTTTGATTAAACTGAATAGCTTGAAATAGAAATATTTTTAACAATTAAACTGTGTACTTGTGCTAAACTGAATTGTTTTAAATAGAACTGTTCATTTGTATAAAAATGGATTTGGTATTAAATAACCTACGAAGGTTGATATGCCATAAAACACAAACAAACAGAAAAATACTAATAATCTATACACAGTTAAAATATATCAAGTAATTGTTCGTATTCTATATTAATAATAATAATAATAATACATATAATTATTTTTTTATTATTATTATTACTTGAATGTTAATATGTGAGCGTTCATGTTTTCGAGTGCGTGTATGGAGTTATTTATTATCATTTAACAATACATATATATGTGTGAAAAAGTGAGTGAAGGAAGAAAAATAGTTATATATATATATATATATATATATATATATATGTGTGTGTGTGTGTGTGTGTGTGTGTGTGTGTGTTTCATTAAATAATAAAGACAAATTTTGTCGGTATAATTTATTTAAGATCCTTCAAATTTTCTGATAAGTGTCTTAGTTTCAGGTTGGAATTGGTAGATGAATTTTTCAAAATTGTCTCGAGCGCTTTCAGACCCTTCATAAGCCATCATCAGGGCTTGCTTGCTTGTGTGAGGTGTGTTTGTTTTTTAAAAGAGTTTGGAATATTTTTGAAAGTTTATACCATAACAAAAATATGGGAACGCAGAGTTGGATAAAACAAGGTTACTGATGAATTTAAAAAGGGCAATGCTATTTAAAAAGGAATGCTATTTAAAAAGGAACGCTATCAACGGAAATAGAATACTATAGGAATATCGGATAAAAAATACTAAAAGCATTTCAAAACCTTGTCGCTATTTTCAAAATTAATTCTATTGATTTTAGTTTGTTTTTTGGTTTTTATATGTTGGGCTTCTTGTATTTGTAGTCATAGCTTATCAATTTCGTAAGCGATTATAGTAGTATTTTCGGCTAGAATTTTTCGAAACTTGGATTTAGGAATAGAATGGGTTTTAAGATGAAAGGCAATAGAACTGGAGTCATTAAGTTGTATTTAAAGTCGTCTTGAAAGAATTGTAGAGGCAAGACCACTATAATCGCATTCTCCAAGTTGATTAAATTTGACCATACGAGCAAATGGTCAATCCACAACCTAGAATCCGTCCTGGAGAATGAGATACACAAAATTCTCAGGGATACAACCGGATCCCTTAATCTCGGCCAGAACTCGTCCACAAAAAAAAAGAGAACCTGTTGAATAGTGGACTTTGCCGTTCTGGTTGACCACAGGGTAAAACAGAAGGAATGCGAAAAGAGAGATAAACACCTGGACATTGCAAGAGAATTGAAAAAAACTGTGGAACATGAAGGTGACGGTGGTACTATTTACCAACCCCTCCGCTCGGGCAGGATATGACACAAGGTCAATTTTAAGCGGAGTTTAACATGTTTGAATTCAGAGTTTTCCTTCTCCTAGACTAGTTGCCTAACCAAGGCTGAAGAACTTAGTCTGTCCTACTATTTACCCATAGCTGGAGGGAGAATAATTGGATTCATACCATTCCCAAGGGTATTAGTGCAATGTGAAATGCAATCAGTCTCGTCCAGGATTTGAACTCGTATCGCCGCGTTCATTTCCTACGGCGATAACGACTACACCACGGGCACCTCCACCGAAGGTGACGGTGGTACTAATTGTAATTGGCGCGTTCGGTAGTCAGCAAAAGATTGTTACAGGGACTGGCGGACATGGAAATAAGAGGACGAGTAGAGACCATCGAAATTACAGCATTGTTGAGATCGGCCAGAATACTAAGAAAAGTCCTAGAGACTTAAGGAGACTTATTGTCACTCAGATCCCAGTTAAAAACCATTAGCTAACATTAGTGGGAAAAACTCTCAAAAGAGAAAAAAAATAATAAATTGCCCATACTACCAAATTATATATGCACAAACCAGAATCCGTGCTGGAGAAGGAAACAAAAAATTCTCTGCGCTTTTTGAGTTACAAGCTGATCACCTAATCCCGGCCAGAATATCAGATCTGGTGATAATCAACAAAAAAAAAACAGAACATGCAAAATAGTGGACTTTGCTGCCCCATCCCGGCCCACAGAGTAAAAATCAAAGAAAACAAACAGAGAGACAAGGACTTAGATCTTGCCAGAGAACTATAAAAATATCAATGGAAGATGAAAATGACGGTGAAATCAATTGCAATGGGCGCGCTCAGAACAGTCCCCAAAAGTTGGGAAAGGAGGCTGGAAGAGTTGGAAATCCGAAGACAAATCGAGACCATCCAAACTACAGCATTGTTGAGATCGGCCAGAATACTGAGAAAAGTCCCGGAGACCTTAGGAGACTTGCTGTCACTTAGACTCCAGGGAAAGACTCGTAAGGAATAATAATGTAATAATCAAAAGAAACAGAAAAATATAAATGCATGCAATACATATAATTTCTTCTTTCCTTAAGGCAAGGTCTTGGTAAAAGACCTAGTGAAGGGCTGTAAGCATTCGAAAGTTAAGCTGAAAATTGAACCATCCCAACTTATATGAATTGCAAAAAATGCACTTTGCGGAATTGCTTATCTCTGTAAGAAAGTTATATTAATGTATCAGAAAAGTAGTAATTTACGAAGTTCTTTGCTTCGATGGGGCTCAAAGCCGAATGAATGGGGTATCCGATGAGACTCAAACTTTGTTAGTCTAAATGGTGACAAAATGTGACAGAAAAATACCACCCAAAAAGAGGCAGCAAAAAACTTAAATATGTAGAATGCATATAATAAGGTAAAAGTCTAAGGTAAAAAGAAACTGGTGAAGAATTGTAAAAAACTGAAAAAATAATTGAAAATTAAATAACTCTGTAGCTTCATACATGAAAATTCTATATGTATATATATATATATATATATATATATATATATATATATAGTTATATGGTCTGATGATCACCTAAGTAAAAAAACTAGCAATCACCGAGCGTGATTAACTATGTTTATGCAATTCAAACTTTATCTACCTATATATATATATATATATATATATATATGCGTGTGTGCGTGTGTGGGTACGCGCACAAAATTCTACTCAAGGATATCCGACCATGCCTATTTCATGCACATGAACACACATACGCACACTAAAGAATATATATATATATATATATATATATATATATATATTGTGTGTGTGTGTGTGTGTGTGTGTGTGTGTGCCTATATATATATATATATATCTGCCCTATTCAAACTTCAATCTATCTATCTCTCTAAATATATATATATATATATATATATATATATCAGTCAATCAATCTATCAATATAATTATACTTATGGGTATGTGTGTGTTTGTGTGTATATGTTTGTGTATATATATATAAATATATATAATCTAAGCGTCTCAGTCGGTATACTGATACTATTAAATACTCGTTATATTTTAGAACCTACATATGTCACGTACTTTGCAGCTCGTCGCCTTTGCGAACGACCTTCCAAATACGTAACCTAAAAAAACGGCGCGAACAATCAGTCGAGTTAGTTCCCGAGATGGCGTCACCAGCACCGAGGTACATCAAAGCAGTTCATACTCGATTGGCTGACGAGGAAAATCAGAAGCGTCTTCTTGACCGAAGGTACACGAGAACAGAGGCACATGAATAACCACCCGTACCATATACACGTGCATACGTTTGTATACACACACCTACAGGCGCACGCACTAAAGTAAACAAACACATACACACGAAGGCATGCACGCACACGAATAAACACGCAAATACGCTCTTGAGTATTCATACACGCATACACGTGCATAGGTTTACACACATACACTAACATACATGTACACATACACATGCACGCGTTTTCAAAGAAATACGCAAACACATACACAAACATATGAGAGTGTATGTATATAAATATGTGTATACGTATATATACCATATTTACCAAACCCTTCCGCTCGGGCAGGATATGACACAAGGTCAATCTTTTAAGCGGAGTTTAACAGGTTTGAATCCAGAGTTTTCCTTCTCCTAGACTAGTTGCCTCCCGAAGGCTGAAGAACCTAGTCTGCCCTACTATTTACCCATAACTGGAGGGAGAATAATTGGATTCATACCTACCTTTCCCAAGGGTATTAGTGCTATGTGAAATGCAATCAGTCCAGGATTTGAACTCGTGTCGCCGTGTCCAATTCCTGCGACGATAACAATTACACCACGCGCACATTCCCATACGTGTGCAACCATTCACACGTTTGTACACACACACACACACGCATATATATATATATATATATATATATACGTATATTTATATACATATCTCCACTCGTATACACACACATGCACACGCGTATACATACCCACGTACAAGTGTACAAATTCACACACACACGTACATGTGTACGCATACAAGCACATACACACTCACATACAAACACACACACGAACACAAACACACACATACTTACTTAAAACTTTATTTGTTCTCTTTGCATACATATTTTTAACTTATCTCGTACTGTACAGTTTCCTAAAAACCTTCTAAACTGGTGCTGCAGTATTATACACCGGCTTCATCTCAGCAGATTGGTAAGACCCCACCTACAACACGTTCCCTGGATATGACACTAAACAATATCATGGTAATGCTCCAGTTATGCTGGAGCTCTGGAGAATGCAGAGTATCCGTTCATTGCCATTGCTTCCATGTCCACTCAGGCCCCAACTGGTAGCACCTGATAGGGTCCTATCTATGGGTCAAATATAACTGATAAGCATTTAAACTGTGCAAACAAATAACTGATATTAAAACGTGTTATTAGAAAAAAAAACTGTTTGATCAATTAACCGTGTGTAAACAAATGACAAATGTTTAATTGAATTGCTAATGATAGATAGGAGGTGCCCATGGTGTAATGGTTATCGTCGTAGCAAATGGACACGGCGACACGAGTTCAAATCCTGGACGAGACTGATTGCATTTCACATAGCACTAATACCTTTGGGAAAGGTATGAATCCAATTATTCTCCATCCAGCTATGGGTAAATTGTAGGACAGACTAGGTTCTTCAGCCTTGGTGAGGCAACTAGTCTAGGAGAAGGAAAACTCTGAATTAAAACCTGTTAAACTCTGCTTAAAATTGACCTTGTGTCATATCCAGCCTGAGCGGAGAGGTTGGTAAATATGGTTAATGATAGATAGCAATATTTGAAGCCATTTAACAGTGTAGAAACAATAGCAATACTAGTGTGCAATGTTGTACAGCGGTTGAAGTAATAAAGGACAATACTTCTTTATAAGAATATATACATCTTTTAATTCGTTCGAAAGAAGTTGGAGCTTCTGTGGTTTGACCCATAACTTCTTCTCTTGACCATAGCACGCTGTGTTATTTTCAAGACCCATTTAGCACTTCTTCTGCTTCTCGGCCAGGGTTGCTCAACCGGAGGCCTAGTATGGGCCACAGGCTCTCACTCTTGCCTTCACTGCCACCAACTGATTCAACTACCGCGGGCATCTGCATATATTATTTCAAAACGCCCACTTACTTTCGATTAGATTACATGATCTTCTTCCGCTTATTTACACAGGTGTATCTCTGATTGACGGCTCGGTCAAGGGTCAATAAGTAACACAAAAAAATTAGTTCTAACTCATTTAAAAATGAAATTACCCACAAACTAATCTATTACATATTATGTATGTATATATATTTAAAAGTGTGTAAACAAATGACTGATCTTAGATAGTTACTGTTACATCGCAGTATTTGAAACCATTTAACTGTGTCCAAAAAGATTAACTCAAGCTCGTTTTAAAATGTTAAAATTTTTACAAATATATTTAATGTATTTGTATAGAGGATTTAACATGAGAGAGCCTACAATGAGCAATATGCCATAAAACCCAAACCAAACTAAAAATCTTCTTAGTAATATCAACAGTCTTCATCTTTAAGTTCATTTTTCATAATTTTATGCGAACATACTTCATAATTTTTAATTCTATTTACATATTTAGTTATATACGTGTGTTATTCAATAAACAAGGTAAAATATCACCTAAGGAATTGGCAATAGGAAGGACTGTTCACAGTTGCAAATTTTTCAAGAAAATCAATCGTGATGGGTCTCATCATATCTCTGAAAATTTTCAGCCTCATCTGCTTTACTGAAAGCTACGACCGGAACATTTTCTTTACCGGAGAGACAGTATTTTCCACTCAATTCAATTCAGACTAGTAGTGGCAAATCCATCTTTAGCCCTTTTATAAACTTTTTTTTTTTGCCCATAGTGTGATGGTTATCGTCGTGATGGAGGTGCCCGTGGTGTAATGGTTATCGTCATAGGAAGTGGACACGGCGACACAAGTTCAAATCCTGGACGAAGTTGATTGCATTTCACATAGCACTAATACCCTTGGGAAAGGTATGAATCCAATTATTCTCCCTCCAGCTATGAGTAAATAGTAGGACAGACTGGGTTCTTCAGCCCTCGAGAGGCAACTATTCTAGGAGAAAGGAAACTCTGAATTCAAACCTGTTAAACTCCGCTTAAAAATTGACCTTGTGTCATATCCTGCCCGAGCGGAGGGGTTGGTAAACATGTTTAAACTTTTTTGGTTAAAATATGCTTCTTCGTAAACATCATACATTTTTCTGTAAATTTCATATGGTTTGCACGTCTCAGCCACCAAAAATTTGATGTCAGAATTCTGTTTAAGCATTGATCACTTTGATTTGACGTTATTTTGAATAGACACAAAACAAATATTTTTGCAAAATTAAAATCATGTTTGGTGTAAACTATTTCCAAACAATGCAGCGTTTATATCTATTTTTACTTGACCATTTGCATAATGGTTAGAGTGTTCACCAGTGTACTAGAAGACCGATGTTCAATCCCAGGTCAAGTATTACCAAAGATGGTATTGATGCCTTCTTGCTTTACACTCAGCATTTTAAGAAACAGATGAAAATTAGAGGAGCAATACAGGAAACGAAGTAGCGCCCTCCCCTACACCTCGGTATTGTAGTTATTGAAAATGGAGCCTTCGCATCTCCTCTGGCCAACTTACAAACTTATATATATATATATATATATATATATATAGTATTTTTTGGTCCAATTAAACCGGAGTTGGGAGTAATTCCATCAGGACAAGAAATTATTCATGAATGAATATTTAAATTTTCCTGGTAGAGAGCTCAATGTAACAATAATACAGAGCAATAATTTCTTTAAGAAAAAACAACGAAACCAATCACAAAGGATTATAAATTTATTTCCATCCTGTTACGCATTTTTGAAATTTCCAAAAACACGAAAAAAATTAACAGGACTTCTACAGATCTTTTAGATAAAAAAACTAGAATAGACACAGAAGAGTGGGAGGGGATTGAAGAGGGGTGAAGAGTTATCTCCTCATTAAGCCCACTTCCGTTTTAAATTTTAATTTCGGTTAGAAATGTAGTAAATTTATTTAAAAAGATTTTCTTTAATTATTTTTTTAATTACATTTCAACCTAAATTACAGATTTTATATTGAATTAGATTTAAACTTTAATTAATAACCTCACTTAATGATACATTAATAGATATATTAAACTAAAACAAATATTTAATTTATTTAAAATATTTTAAAATTTCAAAACTATTGAGAAAGCATTAATCAGTTACACTCTTTATGAGTAGTACGTATGTATTATATGTTTTTTCACAATTTTCTATCTAACAATTTATTTTATTTATTCCTTTACATTAATTCTCAAAATTAACTATGCTTTTTTTAATTATTTTTAGTTTAAATTTAGCCCCATGTCTACACCTAGCTATTAGTTCATTTCTCTTATTTAATAACTTTTTTGGCTCTAGAAAAAGCAAAATGTGGATTTTTTCTTCAAGACACAGATTGCACCTATTATCGAAAGACTGTTTTTTAAATGTCAGGGGTTAACCCTTTATTTTTTAATCCCCAATAATGTTTAGATAGAGCAGTTTGATTTTTTGATGCTCATGGGAGAAGGAAAATTTATGATTTCCATACCTAATTTTCCAATTAGTAGACGAAACGCCAATATAATATTTCTTATTATTTATGTCCTCTTTTGGATAAATAATAGCTTGATATACTACATTTATATATATATATATATATACACTCTACTTTCGTGAAAGACCTTTGTATTTGATTTAAAACACAATTTTTGTCCAGCTGTGTCAGCAAGGCTTAGAATACAGTGATAGTATCCACTGCAGAGAGTATGACCTCTCAAAAAAGTGATATCCTTGGTGTGACACTAATCTGCATCTGATGGTGAGCCTCCAATTCTGAAAGTCAGGTGAGTGTAGAGAATCTCTTCATAGTCAATACTCCTGGTCCACTCTGACCCGGAGTGGTAGCATCTTTTAGGTCCCTATCTATGGTTCAAATAGATTTTCTTTAAAATTATTTGATCGGACCGTGTGTAAAAAAAAATCAAGAAACTACACAAAAATCTAAATCTTAACGTACAATGAACGTGATTTTCTAACCTCTCTGCATGAAATAACCCTTCGTTGTTTGATATACCGTTAGAATTAATATATCTATCAATTCACGTTAAACTGTTTTGTCTAAGAATTTTTGTTTTGTTCTTTTTCTACACAATATTGTCATCAAAAGACACTTTTTTCAGCTTCAAGTTTCTAAGACGCCTGCGATATAACAAGACAAAAATACCGATTTCATTGGTTGGTCTTATAGCAATTTTTTTATAGTTTTGTTAACCCTCGTTAGGCGAAATCAGTTGAACTGTTACATACGTAACAAAAACTTATCTTCACAATAATTTCAAAGAGATAAACATTTCATATTCCATAGCATTATTAATGTTTCACGAGTCAATGCAAAAAGTTGGTCAAAAACCCTTTAAACATAATCTTAAACAGATCTATTTGCCTGTAGTTGGGACCCTAAAAAGTATGATTAGACCTGAGGTTAATGACAATGAATATGTAACTCCACACTACCAATACCCCCAGAACTTGAGTCTCACCACCCGATGTAGTTTACTGTTATCCACAGGACACAAGATGGTTTATATGTAAATTAATAGGTTTAAATCATGGTTTTACCCAAACCTTCACAATAAAACTGTTTTTGTATTTGTTGCAATGTTATAAATAACAAGTTAGGTTCGCGTTGTGACGAAGCGCAGAAGATAGATAGATAGAGAGAGAGAGAGAGAGGGGGAGAGAGAGAGAGATTTGTATTGGCATCCTGCAAATAGGGAACTAGGTTAAGTTAATGAACAGTGGGAAAGGTGTTATCTGTGAAGTTAGATATATAATAAAGGTTACTTGCAAATTTTGTTTTTAAAATTATAGATTAAGATAAAGAAAAAGGTTACTAGAAGAAATAAGATTGAAACTCGATAGTTGCTTTATTTTTCATTTACCGTCATATCTTTAATTATATTTTCTTGCTGATATTTTAAATAAGCGATTGATCTCTGATAGCTTTTGGTTCTGTTAGATTTCTTTGTTTAATGGCTTATCAACCTTCATGGGTTATTTAATACCAAAGTCCCCCTCATAGAAGAACAGTAGTGGCACTATTTAACCCATTAGCTGAGGGAATAAGAAGATTCATACATTTCCCCAGGGTACAAGTTCGAAAGTGATCGTAATACCACCACTGAAGTTTGATCTCCCTTACTAAAACGTAATGTCCAGGACATTTGCCACTATACCTCGGTAAATATCCCCTCCCGTTGTACCTTTTTGTTGTAACCAAACAAAAGGTTACTGTATACGAAATAACCAAACCTGCGGTTTCAAATGAAATTGAAATCTTTATAACATTAACAAAATACAATACTTACCAACAGCGTGAAAAATGTACCCACTGCTAGTGGTGACTAATTAGTCAGCAAATTACCCCTCCTCACAATAGTTTCCAAAGTATTTATGAGGAAAGGGACATACCTATTAATGTTCACAGGAAGGGTATATAACACTTTTTATAATTATTCTCATTTGCGATAGTGTTTCTATCGACCTTGGCCATCTCACTAACTTTTTTTACTTTCTCAAAAAATGAAATCGAACTTTAACCTTCACACGAACTGACATCCAACCAAGACCTTCACACAAACTGGAATTAAAGCTTGACCTTATTACGAACCGATATCACACTTTGACTTTCACAAAAACTTGACGTGAACCATGAATGACTGAAATCAAGTTGATATTAAACTTTGACCTCACGAATTGACATCATCTCAAAAACTGACATCATCGAAACTTGACCTTCTTATAAACGGATGTCATGGAACCTCGAACTTCTAAAAACTGACATCATCTTACCTTGACCTTCTAAAAGCTGACATCATCGAAACTTGACCTTCTTACAAACGGATGTCATGGAACCTCGAACTTCTAAAAACTGACATCATCTTACCTTGACCTTCTAAAAGCAGACATCATCGAAACTTGATCTTCTTACAAACGGATATCATCGAAACACGAACTTCTCAAAACTGACATCATCTTACCTTGACCTTCTAAAAGCAGACATCATCGAAACTTGATCTTCTTACAAACGGATATCATCGAAACACGAACTTCTAAAAACTGATATCATCTTACCTTGACCTTCTAAAAACTGACATCATCGAAATTTGTCCTTCTAAAAACTGACAGTATTGAAACTTGAACGTATCGCAAACTGACATCATTGAACTTTGGCCTTCCCCCAAGCTGACATCTTCGACCTGGACCTTCTCAGAAACTGAAATCTTCGAGCCTTGACTTTCTTGCAAACTGACATAATCGAACCTTGACTTTCGAAAAACTGACACCTTCGAACCTTGACCCTCTCGCTAACTGACATCTTCATGCTTTGACCATCTCTAAAACTGAGGCTTGACCTTCTTACAAACTGACATAATTGAACCATGAGCTTCTACAAACTAAACTGACATAATTGAACCATGAGCTTCTACAAACTAATATCTTCAAGCCTTGAACTTCTCACAGACATATTTGAACCTTGACCTTCTCGCAAACTGACAGCATCGAGCCTTGACTTTCACACTAATTAACATTATCGAGCCTTGACCTTCTCACAAACTGACATCATCAAACTTTGACTTTCTCAGGAATTGATATTGAACTTCCCTGTTAAAAATCTAACAATTTTTTTCTTAAAAATAAGAAAAAAATATTTGCTAACAAAAACGACTAACTGGCATTTTCCCATTTTAAGTATTTTCATCGTTTTTATTTTCATTTTTAATTTTGTTAATTGAAGGTTTATATCTCATTCATTGCTTTAGCAGTATATTTTTCCATTACTTGAAGAACAAAAAAATTGATAACGACTTATCTCCGTTAATTTTAAATTGTGCTGGGGTATCCCCATAGCGTATTAGCGAACGTGCTGGACAGCGGCCTTGAAGTAAGCGGGTTCGCACCGCAGTTGCGCAATTAAGTTCACTTTCGAACTTCCTCCTTTAATACCAGCTATAGGTTAAATAGTATCACTGCTTTTCTTCAATAAAGATGGCTTTGACATTAAATAACCCATGGATATTGATATGCCATTAAACAAAGAAACCAAAACTAGATTTTTAAATCGTGTAATTATTATTCATTTATACCATGGAAATACAGATAGTTATTCATAAAAACATGTCTGCAAGAAAAATTAGTAAAAAAAGATTCAATTCAAAATACTTTCTGTGGATAGTAGAGATCATTGATATTAATTTCATAGCGAGATTTTTCTCTTGGATTTTATTGAGAATATTTTTTTCATAAGCTTTCTTTTCGAAATATATATGTGCGCGCGTGTGTGTTGAAGGAGCACGTGTACATGTATGCATTGTATGTTTCTTTGTGTATTAAGGTTTATCTATCAGCAAACTGACAGACAGGACCTGCTCGTCCATTGGGTCGGTCCAGAATTGTCGAACTTCAAATGGATTCATTCTGAATTTGCTGACAGCCAACGTCTCAACTAATAGGCAGGCTGTAAGATGAAATCTCTTAATGCTTCGTTTTAAAAACTCGGGTTTGCCAAAGTAACTCTCTTGATTGCAAGTCTCGGGCGTCCGGTCACTATTTATCCTCACCGCCTCGTTGCCACCAAAATGCCTTCCCTACGCGCCCCCAGTGCTCTGATTTCCCCGTCCAAATAACTCTTCTAAAGTGGCCAAATGCTTTTGATGTGCTCAGCTTACGGCAAACGCTTTCACGTCGACAAGCAGGAGTAAAATCCTATTAACACAGAACGCTCTTTGCAACTTGTTTGTTTATTAGGACTGTAAATGTCCCCAGATATTCCCTATAAAACAAATAAAGAATAAAACGTATTATTAATTTTGAATAGCATTATTATTACAAATATAACATTTTATTCAATTCTTATAATTATTTAGATTGATTCACTGATTCTTTGACTTATTTTATGCCTAGAAGTTTGGAAATCGATTTCCTTGTACCATTTTCTTCACACTTTTGTGTAATTGAGTCATAAGAGAGTTCTTTTGTGCACAGCTGTATATCAAGTATTCTTATCTAATACAAATAATTTGCATATTTTCTCGCTTTCAAGTATTCCTATCTAATTCAAATATTTTACACAGTTGCATAGTTTCAAGAATTCCTGTCTAATACAAAATATTTGCCCAGTTTCTCGCTTTCAAGTATTCCTATCTAATAGAAATAATTTACACAGTTGCACGGTTTCAAGTATTCCTATATAACACAAATAATTTACAACAGTTGCACGGTTTCAAATATTTCTAACACAAATAATTTACACAGTTGCATGGTTTCAAGTATTCCTATCTGTTCTAGGTGATTCACCTATGACCAGAATAATGGACTTACCCAAAGGGTATATTAATCAAGAACTAAGCTGGTAGACGGAGAGCAGTAGCCGCTGTAGTAAGCAACTTGCCTGTCTTCGTGTACGTTGAACCAAGGAAACCCTCCTCAGAGACTTGGATACATTTGTGTTGGTACCACATATCTCCGTGTTGCGTTATTTATTTATTGACCCTTAATAATCGGTCATAACATTATCTAATACAAATAATTTACACAGTTGCATGGTTTCAAGTATTCCTATCTAATACAAATATTTGCAAAGTTTCTAGTTTTCAAGTATTCCTGTCTAATACAAATAATTTACACTGTTGCATGATTCCTCTCTTATGCAAATAATTTACACTGTTGCATGTTTTTAAGTATTCCTATCTAATACAAATAATTTACACAGTTGCATGGTTTCAAGTATTCCTATCTAATACAAATAGTTTGTACAGTTGCTTGGTTTGATGTATTTCCATTGAATGGAAATAATTATAAATTTTCACGTATTTATTTCAATTTAATGATAGTCATTTGTTTGCACACAGTTATATGGTTTCAAGTAACAAATAATAACCCTTAGTAAAAAAAAATGATATATTCATGTAACTATTGTTAAAACAAATGGTTTGCCCACAGTTGTATGGTTTTGACAATTTCTTTTTATTACAAAACATTATACCGGGTGGAACGAAAAAATTGTCGCCCTAGAAAAGATGGCATGATTCCATTTCCGTTTAATGAAAAACGGTTTTCTTTTGTTGCTGTAGACCATCTACTAGTTGGCCAGTTGTGTACAAATCCCAAGAGCGATAGGAGCCTTTTATCATGTCTGAAAGTGTCACAATTTTCAAAGAGCGTGATCAGAGATGCGCCGCTGTACAACCAATGCTCTCTACTGATCCAAGTTATGAAAACAGGACCATTGCCAGCACCCTCAAAATGCAAATCCGGACGCTTCAACGTGCCCAGGGTGATGAAAACAAAGTTCCCGGCTACGGTTATGGTCTTTGGTGTGGTTTCAAGTGAGGGCCACATCACGCCACCTCACATCTTCGAAGTCGGCTTGAAAGTCAACACCAAAGTGTACATGGATGTGCTGAAGAGTGAGGTAATCGCCTGGTGCAATCAGGTGGCTATTGGCAGACCTTGGGTGTGGCAGCAAGACTCGGCGCCGGCCAACAATTCCAAAAAGACCCAGACTTGGATTCGGAAGAAGTGCAACGACTAGTACCCTTCTCTCACTGGCCCCCTTCTTCCCCCGACCAGAACCCGCTGGACTACTTCGTTTGGTCTTACGTCAAGAACATCACCAGCATGACCTCCCACAACACCAAAGCCAGCCTGAGCGCCGCCATCCGCCGAGCATTCGCCGAGCTCCCGCCGGTTCTTGTGGAAAAGGCATGCTCCCAGTTCCGGATCCGTATCGAGGTGGTGATTGAGGCTGAAGGTGGCTACATTGAATAGATGTCAGCTCTACTACATAATCAAGTTACCTGAATTGATTTTTTCAATAAAAGTTTTAGAATAAAGCTGTAGTGTTGTTTTCTTTAGGACGACAATTTTATCGTTCCACCCTGTATTGGTTTCAACTAATCATCTATATTTAACAAGTTTTATTTGTTTGAACACAGTTTAAGTATTCCTCTCAAATACTAATAATCTATACACATATGGTTTCAAGTTATTATTTCCGTTTGATAATAAGCATTTGTTTGCACAATGCTAATAATAATAATCCTTTGTGAATAATCATAGCATTAAGTAATTATTCCTTATAAAAATAACCTGGTTAAAGTTATATGGTTACAATCATTTCTACCTAATACTAATAATTATATGGCTTCAAGATATCATTTATATTTTATAATGTTTATTTGTTTGCACACAGTCATATTGTTTCAAGTGACTAATAAGAATAATCTTTAGTAAAAAAAATTATCGCTTCAATTAACTATTCTTAATCATCTTGATTTCCTTGACTGTCTCTCAACTTTCATCTCTATTGGCCATCGCTCTTAGTAAGTTCTTTAAGCTGCATCCAGTTTCCACTCAGAGACGATGAATATAAGTTTTTACAAGTCATTCAGTGTGTAGCGCCCATTGGAGAACGTCACTTTTGAATTCGCCCTTTTTTCTCGAGCAGTCCCCATAATGTCTTATATATATATATGTGTATATATTCATCATACAACGTGTGAAAGCATGTGCGATACCCTATCCTCATCAGTCGCCAACCATGGATGATAACACAGTTTCGGTAGCTCAAGGTGATACTGCCACTCCTGGCGCTACCAAGCAGCTTTTGCCACCGGACAGAGTATTAAGAGAATTATATATATATATATATATATATATATATATATATATACGCCAGACCAAATAAGAGCAGAGACTACATTGGACGTTAATCTTCATTTCTAGTGTGCCGTTTGGGGTTTAAAAAAAAAAAGCGCGTTTACTTTCAGCCGTTAATGTTAAAAAGAGCAAAGGAAGGGATTAGAGCAACCAACATCAGTAATATCAATAAAAATCAACTAAAGAACAAACAGGAAGTGACAATCAAAAACCTAAACACATGACTGAAAGAAACACAACTGAATAGTTACTTCAAGAAAGAAACTAAGGTAATTGCACATTGAAATAAGCTGAATATGACTATGACAAAGATTTCTGAAGATAGAAACTGAATCTCTATCTATATCATCACAAAATAATCCCATAAAGAGTATAAGTATATCAAAGAAAAAATTGATACGCAAGCGTCAGTTACATGGTGACAGAGATGAAACAGTTGATCACAATATAAACAAATAAAGCAACTGAAAAGCAATGATTAGAAAACAAAAATGGAAGACAAATATACGGATATTTCAAGCGACAAACGAAATCTCACACGAGAAGACTTGGACATGGCTAAGAAAGGAAAACCTTAAGAAAGAAA
Source organism: Sepioteuthis lessoniana (assembly GCA_963585895.1). Taxonomy (NCBI): domain Eukaryota; kingdom Metazoa; phylum Mollusca; class Cephalopoda; order Myopsida; family Loliginidae; genus Sepioteuthis; species Sepioteuthis lessoniana. The sequence continues at coordinate 101,166,678 of OY757914.1, forward strand.
CTGAGTTTCTTATGATAACAGCACAAAACTATGCCATAACGACCAACTATGTTAAAGGAAAAATAGATAATATACAACAAAATTGCAAATGTTGGTTAGGTCGGGATATAGACGAAACGATCAATCACATAATTAGTAAATGCAGAAAATTAGCGCAAAAGAAGTATAAGACTGGAAACGACTGAATGAGGAAGCTGATCCACTGGGAATTGTGTAAGAAATTTAAATTTGACCGTACGAACAAATGGAATTGGCACAACCGAAAATCTGTCTTGGAGAATGAGATGTACAAGGTTCTCTGAGATTTTGAGATATAAACAGATCACCTAATCTCGGGCAGACGACCCGAACTTTTAATAGACAACAAAAAAATGGACGTTGCCGTCTCTGCAATCCAAAGTAAAATAAGTTGAAAAGAGATAAGTACTTAGACCTTGTTTGAGAGAACATGAAGGTAACTGGGATACCAACAGTAACGACTGCGGCTGGAACAATCACCAAAGTAGAAGTAGAGGGATTAGAAGACTTGGCGATAAGAGAACACGTAGAGACCAGCCAGACTACAGCATTATTGAGATCGCCCATTATACTGAGGAGAGTTCTAAAGACTTGATGTTGCTCAAACTCCAGCGAAAAAGCATCAGCTAAAGATGGTGTGAAAAACTCTCAAAAGAGTAAAATAATAATATTATCAGTACAGACGAGAATTTATCCTGGAATATGCAACACAAGAAATAGTTTTGATTTTTGAAATATGAAAAGATGCATCTAATTAAAGCTTTTTTCAAAAACTACAAAAAATAAAATGAAAACAATAATATATTTGATTTTTGCAAATATAAAAATAAACAAATAAATATATAGATTATCCTTTTATAATATATATTAATAATCATTTTATAATCTTTATATATAGATTATTATTTTACATTTTTTATTCTTATTTTTTATCTATTTTGAATAACTTTATATCGCAGCTGGTCTAGATAACACACACTAACATATATATATATATATATATATATATATACATATGAACTCTTGGACTACCTACGCAGCTGATTTGTGTATTGCGGTTACGGTTTTTATAGAACCAGATACACTTCTTGGATAAGCTGATCACAGAAGAATGGTCCACCAATCTGCCACAGATTATCTTAAACAAAACTCCACAGATTTTAAATTCAGAGTTTTTCATCCTCATAAAGAAGTTACTCTTTCAAAGTTAAAGAACCCGATATATCCCACCATTTTATCCATCACTGGGATATATATATATATATATATATATATATATATATATATATATATATATATATATCAAATCAAATTGCTTTGTGCCACATATATTCTCTGATAAAAATAATAAGCTGGAAACATACCAATAAGTAAGAACGAAATAAATAAATGATTCTTAAAAAGATACAAAGCTCTTAGTCAACATATTCATTTTATTCTTAACACTTTTGAAATATGAACGCTATGTGCACGTTTGTATCTCTTCGTTGTACACATTTCATTTGCTCCTGTTATCTTGACAAGCATCCATCGCTATGTGAACTATTCTGATAATGTCTTGATAAGTCTTGATAATGCTTACTGATACCGAAACGTTTAATGTTGACTTTATATCATGATAAATTCATACATTTGGATTATGTTTTTTCTGTTTTCTTCATACTGTTGTATTTTGATCCATATTTACTTTCATATATATATATATATATATATATATATATATATATATACATATATATATATATTACATAGTGATTGATAAAATACATATATATACAAAATACATATGCAGATACAATATGTATATACATACTATATATATTTATATATATACATATAGTCATCCACAGATAGACCTGTTTCGTT
>OY757914.1:101176061-101248561 GCA_963585895.1 Sepioteuthis lessoniana
AATAAGACTGGTGTTTGAACTCGCTTACTACGATGTCGCAGTCCAGCACGTGAGTATTTACGCAACCGGGATTTCTCCCAGGACACATAGGATCAAACTTATTTATAATAATGTTGCAGTAAAGTATTTAAAGGATTGAATAAAACACCGATCTACAAATCTGATAATCTCATTTCTTTAAAAAAAAAAGTGAAAGTTGGTTGAAAAACGTAAGTTACAAAGTTTTTTCTTAAGCGTAAATATTTGTCAATATTTACATGAAAAGAAAGAAAATTTATGCATTTCTATGTAGCAGTTTGCGTTTTCTAAATCAATCTGATATATATATATATATATATATATATATATATATATATATATATATATATATATATATATATATATATATATATAGAAGGGAAAAGATTTCTAAATTTTTTGGAAGTTTCGGTACTTCAAATATTTCCTGGCAAGTCAAATATTATCGTCTGTGAATCTCAAAGAAATTTTAAAGCGTCCATAGATGAATAAATACCAAAATACTGAAACAAAATTTACAGCTTTTCAAGTTTTTTGTTTGTTTGTTTTTTTTGGGGGCGGGGCTTTTTTTGGCGGGGGAGAGCAGAAAAATAACACTTTTTTAGAATTGAAATCAGTTGATTTTCCATTAATAATATGTGAATTTAGTTTGATAAGAATCCCTCTAGAGGAGTACTTTATTTTTTATTGATTTTAGATTAGATACAGAGCCACAATTATCGTAAGGTCAAGATCGAAACAAATTGAAATAGTAATGGTTAACGGTTGGCTTAGGTATGAAATGGATGAATATCATTTTGCAAGAATGGATTGGGTATTGGACTGCGACATCATAGTATGAGGGTTCGAACTCAACACGTGATATTACATTTACTTTCAAAACTAATAACTATTGGAAAGGCATGAACCCTTTAGTTCCCGAAGGATGGCATAAATACCACCAGCATATATTTTTTATAAAAATGTATTTGATATTGGACTACGACATCATAGTATGAGAGTTCGAACTCCAGTCGCTCTATTAAGTTTGCTTTCAGACTAACAACTGTGGGAAAGGCATGAGCCCTTTAGCTCCCTAGCGTGGAGATGAATGGCACCAGTATATTTCTTATACCCGAATGGATTTGGTATTGGTCTACGACATCATAGTAATAGAGTTCGAACTCCACACCTGCTATTATATTTAGTTTCAGACTAATACCTTTGGGAAAGGCTTGAACCTATAAGCCCCTAACAATGGCATAAATAGCGCTAGTATTGTTCTTTTACAAGAATAGATTTTGTATTGGACTGAGACATCATAGTATGAGACCCGAACTCTACACGCACTATTACGTTTACTTTTGGAGGTGCCCGTGGTGTAATGGTTATCGTCGTAGGAAATGGAAACGGCGTCACGAGTTCAAATTCTGGAAGAGACTGATTGCATTTCACATAGCACTAATACCCTTGGGAAAGGTATGAATCCAATTATTCTCCCTCCAGCTATGGATAAATAGTATGGCAGACTAAGTTCTTCTGCCTTGGTGAGGCAACTAGTCTAGAAGGAAAACTCTGAATTCAAACCTGTTAAACTCCGCTTAAAAATTGACCTTGTGTCATATCCTGCCCGAGCGGAGGGCTTGGTAAATATGATATGATTACGTTTACTTTCAGACTAATACCTTTGGGAATTGTATGAACCCCTAATCTCCTTGCGTGTTGATAGCAAGGATTCTTATGATTTTCTCTTGCCACCCGTCCCTATCGTCCATCGCTTCTATTTGGTCCTCTAAATTGCATCCAGTGTCTGCAGAGAGCTGATGCATGTAAATCGTTTCTGCTCGGCCAATGTGTCCAAATTTTGGAGTTCATAAATGAAAATCACATATGGGTCTGTTCTTATTTCTCCAGCAGTACCCAGCATGTCTTGTTTGTCTTGTCAAGAGACTGGAGGAGACTTGCTGTCACTCAAACGTCAGTGAAAGAAGATCAGCAAACGTTGATTTGAAAAACTTTCAAGGTGATACAAAAAAAAAAAAGAAAAAGAACTGGAAACTCTAATACACACAATTAGAATATCCAGTCAGGATATAGGAATGGAATTTAGCATAGAAAAATGCGCCATGCTTATAATGAAAAGTGGCAAACTACATCTAACTGACGGAATAGAACTAACAAATCAAGACAAGATTAGAACGCTCAGAAAACGAAACCTACAAATACTTTTGCATCTTGGAGGCTGACGCCATCAAACAAGTGGAAAATAAAGACAAAATTTAATAAGAATATTGCAGAACCAGAAAACTACTCGACAAAACCCACTTGGAGATACCTTATCAAAGGAATAAATACCTGGGCCGTGCCCCACGTTAGATATTCTGGACCCTTTCGGAAGTGGACCAGAGATGGAACTTAAACAAATGGACCAAAGAACAAGAAAACTAATGACCATGCATAAGACACTACATTCCAGAGACGACGTTGACAGACTGACTTCCCAGCATTGAAGACAGCGTTGACGCATCGATACAACGATTCGAAGACTACACGATGGAGGACTGTTTACAGCCATCAGAAACCATACTGTCAACACGATGGACAACAGAATAACAATAACTAGGAAACAAAAATGGGAAGAAAAACAACTCTATGGGCGTTTTAAACGACTAATAAACAACATTCCACACCAGGAAACATGGACCTGGCAAATAAAAGGAAAATTTAAGACAGAAAAAAAATCTCTCGTAATAGCAGCATAAAACAACGCCATAAGAACCAATCATATCAAAACGAGAAAAGATAAGACGCAACAAAATAGCAAATGCTGTGACAGAAATGAAACCATCAATCACATAATAAACGAATGCAGTAAATTAGCACAGAAGGAGTATAAGACTCGACACGACTGGGTGGGCAAGGTGATCCACTTGAAGATGTGCAAGAAATTTAAATTTGAGCATACGAATAAATGGTATATGCACAACCCAGCACCTGTCCAAGAAAATGAAACACATAAATTCCTCTGGGACTTTGACGTACAGACGGATTACCTAACCTCGGCCAGAAGACCAGACCTTACAATAATCCACAATAAAAAGAGAATTTGCAAAATTGTCGACTTTGCTGTTCCGGCTGACCACAGAATAAAACTGAAAGAATGTGAAAAGAAGGATAAGTACCTCGACCATGCAAGAGAATTGAAAAACTTTGGAACATGAAGGTGACAATTTTACCAATTGTGATTGGTGCTTTTTATACAGTAACTAAAGGATTATTTAAGGGACTAGAGGATTTGGAAGTTGGCGGACGAGTGGAGACCATCCAAACTACAGCATTGCTGAGAACGGTCAAAATACTGTGAAAAGTCCTGGAGATTTGAGGAGACTTGCTGTCACTCAAACTCCAATAAAAGACCATCAGCTAACACTGATGTGAAAAACTCTAATAAGTAAATAATAAGAGTCCTGGTGACTTGAGGAGACTTGCTGTCATTCAAACTCCAGTGAAAAACCACCAGCTAACGTTAGTGCGAAAAAAACTCGCCAATGGAGTAAAAAAATGCCATGTAACTTGAATGTGACGGTAATACCAATTGTAATTAGTGCACTTCGAACAATCTCCAGAGGCTTGCTTCAGGGACTTGAAGATTTAGATATCAGAGGACGAGCAGAGACCATCCAAACTACAGCATTATTAAGATCGGCCAATATTACTAGAACAGTTCTGGGACTAAATGAGACTTTCTGTCTCTCAGACTCTAACGAAAGACCATTAGCTGACGCTTGTGTGAAAAACTCGCATAAATCAATTTCCTTATTTATTTAAGTGTACATAACGGGTGCTTCATGTTCTATTATAATAAATAATGAGTTGTTTTCATCATGAAATAGCTGTTGTGGACTTTTAAATAAATTATGTGGATTATGATAGATTATTGATTATTATAATCTTGTCGCGTTTTAACTTGAGTAGTCATTGAAGTCCACATGAAAATGATATACTAAACTCTCTATAGTCTTTTTTCAGGATTCTTTTCAATCTCATTGGCATTTTGGTTTGGATTAGTTAAATTCTTCACTGAATAATCTTTTCTCCTATTCTTTTACTAGATTCTTTTGTATTAATTCTAGGTTTTTGGCTATGATTAGTATCAAGGTCTCTTTCCGGTTCCACAGTTTTTTTGGGTTTTTTTCATTTCACTGGCAAAGTCTGCGTATTTATATAGTTTAGTACTGTATTTTTCTAAAATTTCATACTATAATCTGCTTCACACGATGATATGAAGCCTTCAGTCAACTGCTTGTTTAGTAGAGATTTTTTTCCAGTCTTCGAAAGGTTGAATTGAACGCCGTAATTTATGGATAAGTGTTAAAAATCATTCCCTTTAAACAAACAGTACATTTAATGAGAGGTCTTCATGTAATATAAACAAACGAAAAATTTGCTGGACTGTATGAGGTGTGATAAAAAAAAAAAAAGGCTGAATCTTTCATTTATCCAAAATCTTAAAATTCCCGTCCAGTCGGCTGAAGCTGTAGAACACACCGACTACAACTGTGCAGAGGTGTAAAACTCCCCCAACGAGTGTACTGGATATGGTATTCAACAATCTAATAGCAATGCCCCTGAAATGCGGGAGCTTTGGAGAATACGGAGTACGTCTACATTTCCATCGCTCCCTGGTCCACTCTTGCTCGGATTAGTATCAACTGCTAGGGTCCTATCTGTGGGTCAAATAGAACTATTTAACATTTAAACTGAGTGCAAACAATGATTTAAGCTAAATCGAATAGTTTGAAATAGAACTGTTTGATCATTTAACGGTGAGGAAACAAATTACTAATTAGTAATTGAATTCTTCGTGATACATATCAATACTTGGAATCATCACCTTTGACTTATGTTTACCCTATTTACCAACCCCTCCGCTCGGGCAGGATATGACACAAGGTCAATTTTTAAGCGGAGTTTAACAGGTTTTAATTCAGAGTTTTCCTTCTCCTAAACTAGTTGCCTCGCCAAAGCTGAAGAACCTAGTCTGCCCTACTATTTACCCATAGCTGGAGGGAGAATAATTGGATTCATACCTTTCCCAAGGGTATTAGTGCTATGTGAAATGCAATCAGTCGCGTCCAGGATTTGAACTCGTGTCGCCGTGTTCATTTCCTACGCCGTGTTTATTTCCTACGACCATAACAATTACGCCTTTGACTTATGTTTACACATCATATATATCTAATATATATGTACAAACCGGCTTTGGCATTAGACAACCAACAATTGTTGACGTGCCATAAAACCAAACCAAACAAAACCAAATGAAATTTAAAATTCAAAATTTAGATTAAGACATTTGCACAGCTGAGTAACTTATATAATAAAGGGATGATGTCTTATTGTCTAGATTAGTGTTTCTAAGCCTTCTCTTCCTTGTGGGCCAATTTTTGTGTCAAAAAACTCTCAGGTCAACTTGAGCTCAATGTAAAATTCCATATTATAGGAAATACATTTTATTTACAAAAACAAAATATAATAGTAAATATAAATCCTCACTTATGTCTACACAGATCTTGCTGTCTATGTATCATCTTGGCAAGTTAAACTTCCAAATCGTGGTTCCGCTTCAGGCACGAGTTTCCTCAATTTTAAATCTACAATCGATTTCGTTACTTTGTGAGTAGATCATTTACTGCAGGCGCAGTTTATAATGTCTCAGGCTTTCTTGTGGCCCTAAAGCACCACGCAGTCAATCATTGGTCAAGATGAAGTCACATTTGATCAGCATTCAGATTTTTTTTGGGGGGTGAAAAACTGGATTGTGTGAGTGCTGGACGATGCATAGTCATCAGACCTGATTCTTTGGTATTGTTCTGGGCTACTATCATAGACGATTCGGTTTTTCGATTAAGATGGACTTTGCGTAACCCATTCCATGTAATATCACCAGAACTTTCTTCTTCTGAAGGAACCATGTATTTTCTCCCCTTCCCATTTTCCTGTTCTCAATTTTAGAATTTCTGTTGTTTGTTCGTTTGTTTGTTTGTTTGTTTGCTTATTTTCGCTTTAATAGATTTCTTTCCTTTCTTGTCTGTTGTGTTTAGCATTTGTGTATTCACTTTAGTTTACGACCTAAAATGTGTTGCATCAATACAATTCAGAATCTGGTGAGGTGTTTTTTGAAGGGATTTAAATTTTCTATTAAAATATGGTAAACGTGGGCTTTTATATAAAAAATATTAATACTTTTAAGATTTCTAGGTAGAGGTGTCTTTATTTTATTCCAAAAGAGATTTGTTATTTTACAATATTTATTTTCAATTGAAAATTTATACTCAACAATTCCAAATAAACCAAGATTTTATTATTTCAGGTGGAATGCGGTACAATCAAATGATATTGACGACTTTTCGTTTTTAAACACAAGATCTATCGACATCACTTCGCCCATGCATAGTCAAGTATCTCGTTCTCTGTTTCAGGGGTCTGAATTTCTCTATTGTCAAATTTAAGAAGGGCTCAGTATACATTAAAAGTTTAAGTTTTTGTAGCAGGATTGTTTTTTCATTAATTTCCATGTTCTTCTCAGATATATTTTGCTTAATCTTTACCCAATTTCTGTTTGCTTGATTCTATTTACTTTTAAAATTTCCAATTATTCCCAGATTTCCTTTTCTCCAATTGTTTTCATGATTTTCTGGTTGTATAGTTCTATTCTTTTTATCACAAACTTGATAAGTTTACTTTACTTCAATGTCAGAAGTATAAGACACTTTGTCGTAGGAAATGGACACAGCGATACTAGTTCAAATCCTAGACCTGACTGATTGCATTTCACATAGCACTAGTACCCTTGGGAAAAGTATGAATCCAATTATTCTCCCTCCAGCTATGGGTAAATAGTAGGACAGACTAGGTTCTTCAGCCTTGGTGAGGCAACTAGTCTAGGAGAAGGAAAACTCTGAATTCAAACCTGTTAAACTCCGCTTAAAAATCGACCTTGTGTCATATCCTGCCCGAGCGGAGGGGTTGGTAAATATGATAAGACACTTTGTGGGAATTACTACTTCACAGACCATTAAACTAGATGGTGGGTCCAAGTTAAATTTCTACTTTCTTCTCCACCCCTTCATTAGTTTTGCGCATTTGTCAATACCAATTCCTGGCTCAGTCGGCTCATCCTGGAGAATACACTGACTGAATCTCTACTGAGTGGTAAAACTCTACCAACTAGTGCTGTAGATATGACGCTAAACAATTTGGTGGTAGGGCTGTAGTAATTCTGGGCTTCGGGGAATGCGGAGTACCTATTCATTGACATCACTCCCTGGTAAATTCTGTCCCGGGGTCGTAGTACCTGATAGGGTCCTATCTTTGGGTCAAATAGAACTAAACAGTGTACTTATGCTAAACTGAATCGTTAAAAATAGAACTGTATTGACGTTTAAACTACGTACTTACGCTAAACTGAATTTCTTGAAATAGAATTGCTTTTGACATTTAAACTCTGTAGTTATGCTAAACTGAATAGTTTAAAATAGAACTGCTTTTGACATTTAAGCAGTATACTTAGGCTAAACTGAATTGCTTGAAATAGAACTGCTTTTAACATTAAACAGTGTAGTTATGTTAAACTAAATTGTTCGAAATAAAACTGTTTTTTTGTATAAAAAAGGATTCGACATTGAATAACTTAGAATGGTTAATATACCATAAGCCCTAACCAAATTCCATCGGAATAAAATATTCTAACATTCTACGTAGAGTGTACTTATTTTTTAATAATACATATTCATGATTTTTGCTACATATTTTCAATATCATTGATTTTTGTTATAAATAGTAAAAATTATATCCGATTTATTTGTATAATGTTCGACTGGAAATGATAAAACCTTAATATCTTTGATTTAAAAGGAATTAAATTTCTGATAAAAAATGGTAGACCTGGGTTTATTTACGGGCGATACTCTCTCTCTCTCTCTATATATATATATATATATATATATATATATATAAAGAAAAGTAAAGTTGGCGACCATTGTCGAAAGCGACCCGAAGGCACCCTTTTCAATAGCCACTACATCCAGTTGTTGGAGAGGGCACTACTTCTTTCCCTGGATTGCTCCACTTTACCCAAGTTCCATACCTTATAATGCCGAGAGTTAAGCAAGGAAGTATCAAGTACCATTTTTTAAAATCTTTTGTACAACTACACCTGTGATTGAAACCCGGCCTTCCGGGCCAATGGAGAATACTCTATCCACAAGGCAAATGGGTCGGTCTACGTGTGTAATTCAATAATGTTGGTATAATATAATATAGTCCTTGTTGTTTTGGACTTTTTTTTTTTTTTTCTTTCAAGAGTCCCTAAGTTTTTTGATGTTGTGATCTTGAAATTTGTAGATAATTTCTCGAAAAGAGTTATTTGTGTTATACGGAGTACTTTCAGTTCTCATCAGGACCATTATCAAGGTATATATATATATACATTTATTTATTTTTATAACTATTCCAACAACTCTACCACCGTGGGGAAAAAACAAACAGATAATGTGCAATTTGTAAATCAAAAACTATATCACAAAGCGATATCTGAATAGAAAAAAATTAATGCTAAATTTTTCTTCTTCCTGGTGGCAACTTTAATCATGGAATGTCGTTAAGGAGGATCTATAAGGTGAAACTGGGTAGGTTCTTTTAAGTATATATATCCATATATATATATATTGTGGTTAATCTGATAAGCTGATAAAAATGAGTGGGTCAGATTTATCCATCTTTCACAATTTTTTTTCATATATATATATATATATATATATATATATATATAATCCAAGATTGAGAATATGCTTTGGAAGGACCAAAATGGCTTTCGGAGAAATCGATCCACGACATCACAAATTTTGACTATCCGTCGAATTCTTGGTGTACACGTAAAAAATCTAGACTCAACAATATTATTTGTCAACTTCTCACAGGAATTTGAATCCATACACAGAGGGAAGATGGAGCCTTCCCAAAGAAACCGTCGCTGCCATAATGATGCTATATAAAAACACTAAAGTAAAAGTCTGCTCCCTGGATGGAGACAGAGACTATTTCGACATTGTGGCAGGTGTGCTGCAAGGAGGCACATTAGACCTGTCTATCATATGCCTAGATTACGTGCTTAGAACGTCAATGGATATAATGAAAGAAAACAGTTTCAAGCTGGCAATGAAAGAAGTAGAAGATTCCCCACACAAACAAATGCGGACGCCGACTACGCCGATGACATAGAGCTTCTGGCAAATACACCCGCCCGAGCTGAATCCCTGCTACATAGTCTAGAACGAGCAGCTGTTGGAATAGTCCTCGATGTCAACTTAAACAACACGGAATACATGGGATTTAATCAAAGAGGTGACATCTCCACACTAAATGATAGTTCTCTGAAACTCGTGGACAAGTTCACCTACCTTGGAAACAGTGTCTTATCAACCGAGACAGACATCAACACGCGTCTAGCAATGGCATGCACAGTTATTGATAGACTATCGGTCATATGGAAGTCAGATCTGACCGATAAGATAAAACGCAGTTTTTTTCAAGCAGCGGTCGTGTCGATACGATTATATAGATGCTCTACATGGACGCTAACTAAACGTATGGAGAAAAAGCTTGATATAGAACAAGTCCTGGAGGCAGCACCCCACAAAGCAGTAGCTGTACGGCCACCTACCACCCATCACGAAAACTATCCAAGTTAGACGAGCCAGACATGCGGGACACTGATGGAGAAGTAAGGACAAAATCATAAGCGAGATACTCCAGTGGACCCCTTCACATGGACGAGAAAAGGTTGGGCGACCAGCTAGAACCTAAATACAGCAGCTCTGTGCCAATACAGGATATAGCCCTGATGACCTCCCTGAAGCAATAGACGAGACGAGAGAGGGTCAGGGAGATCCGGGCTGGCAGTGTGACATGATATATATATATATATATATATATATATATCAAATAATAGCCCTTATGATACGAAAAAAAAACGGCAAGTGATTTGAAGATGAAAATATACAACGAATCACTGTCAAGGGGAAAAATGTATATTTGAAAAAAAAGAAAAGACCAACCTTGTCATACCAATTGAAAAAAATCAAAAGTCACGCAATAGGTTGGTCAAAAGAAAAAAAACCACCGTTAGGGCTGCTAAGCTACAATTCAAAAAGTGTTCAATACTAAGTAGAGAAAGATAGTGAGGAACTAACCTACTCTAGTTTCGCCTAGACGGTTCATCAGGGTACCTAATCCCGATTAGGTAATCTGATGAGCCGCTTAGGGGAAACTATCATAGGTTAGTTCCTGACTCGCTGAGTAATTATCGCAACTATATATATATATATATATATATATGGAGTGGCGAATTTAAATTAATTTTATTGTTTAACTTTCTTCCTTTGCTTACAATAAGTTTCTGAAACTCCTCATTAATGAATTGTATCTTTATGCTTTTGTTGAATAGTCTATTTAGAATTTTGCATAATTTGTACTTATTTTTTAAATAATACATATTTATAATTTTGTTTACCAATTATTAATGCGGCAGAATTTTATAAGAAATAAAAATCAATAATATCCGTTTTGATTTTGAAATGTTCCGCTAAAATAATGAAATAATGCTACCTTTGGATTAGAAGGAATTTACTTTTTATTAATAAGATGGAAGTCGTGGACTTATATATAGACGATACTATATATATATATATATATATATATATATATATATATATATAAAACATGAATAAGGGCTGCGAATAACCAAAGAATGAGTGATCATACACGGCTATTTAATACACAATATACTTGCAGCGTAAAATATATTGGTTTTGTTAAAAAAAAACAAAAAAAAACAGAAATCTAAAAATAGTTTTCATAATAAATTCATTTTGCTAACATATATTTTTAATAAGCAAAATAAATTTATTATGTAACACTATTTCTAAATTTCTTATATTTTAAACAAAACAAATAATATATATATATATATATATATATATATATATTGACATCCAAAGACAGACTATTTCGTTGTATCACAACTCTTCAGTGTGGCTAGACAGGCTAGATTCCCGAAGCTAGGATCGAAACCTGGCTGACTGAAACGCCAATCCAATATCTGTTTGAAAGACTATATATATATAGTATTTCAAACAGATCGATATCATTTTGCAATTTATATCAAAATTTAACTGAAGTGCTGAAACAACTCTGAATTCTGTGTTTAATGTTTAAAAGCCTTTCACCTTCCAAGAAATGGCATATCTACAATGAAACAGAAAGAACATGCATCATTAAAGAGATTCTTTAGCTGTTTCTACACAGGTTAAAATTTGAGATCATTTTAATAACAGATATCAGATTACTAAATCTAATAAATTTTTCTGAGACACCCTTCACACGTACATATATATATATATATATATATATATATATATATGGTGAAATGGCAGTTTAAGCTTGAATCACAGCTGTTTATTTTACAAGTTTTATTGTCAACTAAAAATCTATAGTAAACAATTCTAATTGTTACAATGGAAAGTTGAATCTATGAAACTGATCGTTCTGTGAAAATTTTCTATGAGATTTCAATAGACTTATCTTTTTAATTTGATATACGAATCGATTTAAACATTTTTTTTCTTTTTTGTTCCGATTGTTATTCCTAATCAAGCAATAAAACCACATCCTTATGTGATATCACCAGCTTTAAAAAGTGACACCATTTTACTTCGCAATGTTTATTTATCTATAAGTATGCAATTGGATAATGGCATATCAACCTTTGTGGGTTACTTAATGCTAAATCTTCTGTTGTAAGTATATTTTGTAAGTGAACACTTTATAGATAAATATTTGGTTTGTTGGTCGTTGTTTTTTTTTTTTTTGGCATATCAACCATTGAGGGTTATTTAATGCCAAATCCTATTTACATCAACCTAGTCGGTAGAGTGTTAACCAATGGCCCAGGAGACTGGAATTCAATCCCTGGTCGAGTCATATCAAAACTCAAAGGATAGTACTTGATGCCTCTTTGCTTAACACTCAACATTATAAGGTACGTATCAAGGGTAAAGTTATACAATGCAGGAAAAGGAGTACACCTCACAGTAGAAACTTTTGAAAAGACAGCCTTCGGTTCGCTCTCGACGACGGTCACCAACCTTTTTACTTTTGGGCACTCTGGGGAAGGAATTTTCGGCCGCCGCTCGCATAATGCAAAGCTCTTCAAAAGAATTGAGCACTCTGGTAGCCGACAGGGTATAAAAATGTAAACAAATGGACGCTGCTGCTGCTGCTGCTGCTGCTGCTGCTGCTGCTGCTGCTGCTGCTGCATAATACCTTATAATTCCCTTAGCCAACGTGGTACGCTTGTTGACCGAGCGGTCTGATACTACGTCTAAGGTAAAGTTGGACGGGTTTCAATCACGGTTTCAAGCGTCCTACGTGTCTAGCCACAGTGAAGAGTTCTGATAGAACGAAACTGTCTGTCTGTGGATGACAATATATATATATATATATATATGATTTGTAAGAGAATAGTTTGCAAACAACGTTACTTTTAAATGAGTTGTTAGAGTTATCGTTTTAATAGAAATGGTTACAAGTATTTGTATTTAACATTAGTAATTCTATTTACCAAGCATTCTTATCAAATACAACAAATTTGAACGCAATCGTATGGCTTCAAATAACTAACAATAATATTCCTTGGTCAATAATTGAACAGTTCTATTTGATACACAGATGGGATTCTAACAGGTACTACCGCTTAGGATCAGTGTGAACCTTGGAGTAATGGCAATGAAGGGGTACTCTACATTCCCCCAAAGCTCCAAAAATGGAGCCTCACCATCAGATATAGCTTAGCGACATATCTAGGATACTCATTGGTTGAGTTTAAAACATCTACAGATGTAGAGCCCAAGTTTTCTGCAGCTCAAACTGATAGTGAGGATTTAGTCAATGGGGAATGTAAAATGAATCTTTATTTTGTTCTTCACTATTGGAGAAGTAAGGACGAACTCATTAGCAACGTTCTCCAATGGACTCCTACACAAAGACGTACCAATATATATATATATATATATATATATATGGTCTGCCACAAACAAACCCACAAAATGGGATCGTGACCAACGCTGTTATAATATATATATATATATATATATTTCTTTAAGAAAAAACAAAACCCGGTCACATTAGGATTATGAATTTATTTCCATCCTGTTACGGGTTTTTGATATAAATCAAAAACACCAAAAAAAAACTTACAAGACTTCTTCAGATCTTATGGATAAAATAATTCAGAATAGACAGAGGAAAGAAGGGTGGGAGGGGATAGAAGAGGGGTGAAGAGTTTTCTTCTCATTTAGCCCACTTCCGGATTTTTATTTTTATTTTATTGCCTGTTGGAATTATAATAGATTAATTTTTTTTAAATTCTAAAAGCATTTCGACTTAAAACTCGAGATTTAATACTAATTTAGAAAAATATGAATTTCTTTAATAACCTTACGTAAAGATAGAGTAATACTTATACTAAATTAAATTCAAAATTTAAAATTAAAATTTTTAATTTCAAATTTTATTTTCGTGCCTATTAATTTAGTTACCTTTCATTGAAGAATACGTACACATCACATGGTTTCTTCTCATTTTTTTATTGTATTTTAGTTTTAGTTTTATTCATTTACCTAAAATCTCAATTTAATCCTATGTTTTTTTTTACTTAAGAATTATCTATGATAATTTGTCTATATATATATATATATATATATATATATATATATATATCTTTAAAGGCAAGTTTTATTAAGGGCGGTAGAACACTGTTTATTATTCTTAATTGTAATTTTTCAGTCTTCTAGTTATTTTTCTTGTGTCGGGATCCAGGTGGTACAGAGTTGTCCCATACCTTAAGACAATTTTTTTACCACCTGGATCCCGACTGGATATATATACATACATACATATATATATATATATATATATATATATATATATATACGAGGTGCATGCAATAAGTTTCCAGACTTTTTTCGTTTGCGCATTTAAAATTGTTGTAGACCCTTGAAAATTCACTATATTATTGCTATACATCTTATGAGATGACAGACCAATTTTTAGGATTTCAGCTTCAAATGAACAGCTACAGCAGCAACTGGAATACACTCTCCTAAAGCCTGATTGTCACAGCTTGTAAATTTCAAAAATCCAATCTGACAATTTAGAAGAACGATATGCAATAAAATTGTGTTTTAAACTTGAAAAAATGCCACAGAAACGTATGGAATGCTTCTGACTGCTTTTAGAGCATCTTGCATTAATCGAGCATCAGTTTTTGAGTGGCATAAGAGATTCAAGGAAGTCAGGGAGTCTGTGAGGGATGATGAGAGGTGTGGGAGGAGTAAGGAAGTCAATACACCAGAGTTGATTGGCCAAAGGGTTAGGGTTAGGGTTACTATGTTGAGGTTTTAAGGGAGTTCAGCAAGAGATTCCTAGGGAAGAGGCCAGCACTCTTCAAATTGAGTCAGTTGTATTTCCACCAGGACAATGCACCAGTCCACAACTCCATCCTTGTCACAGACTATTTGACCAAGATGGGCATCAAGACACTTCCTCACCGTCCCTATTGTCCAGACCTTGCTGCCAATGACTTTTGGCTATTCCCTAAGCTCAGAGGCTGTCGTTATGAGACAATTGAGAAGATGAAAGAGGCTGTGACGAAGGTCATTGACACGCTCACACAAGAGGACTTCCATGGGGCCTTCCAGAAGTTGTCGGAATGGTAGAACAAGTGCATTGCAGGCGGAGGAGATTGCTTCGAAGGGGACTAGAGTTTCAAGTGTGTACTATCAATAAAAGTGCCTATACGATAAAAGTCTGGAAACTTATCGTATGCACCTCGTATATATATTACGAAGGCATGTTTTGTTGAACATAGTTTCAATACAGCAATTATACTCAAAACAATTTTAAAAAATATCAACAATTCCTTGAGGCAATATACATGAATAAAAATTCATACATAAAAAAAATAATATCTAACACCCGTACTAACGTATTAAAGATATTTAATACCTAATATCACTAACTCATCAGATAGATCAATCCCAATGTGATATATTTATTATAAAAAGAGTCCAGAACAAGTAACCTCCTCAATAGAACATTTTCCAACAAATAACCGAAAATGTTTAAAAAAAAAAAAAACGCCGAAGATGTTTTTTTAAAAAATAAAAAAAAAACGCTACAACTCAATTCAGAAAAGAATACTTAAACTAAAAAGCCAACACAAAAGACGACTCCTGAAGACGACCAAAATATTGTTGAAAGCGTTGTGAAAAAAAAACACGGGGTAATTTTTGCATTAACTTGACACTGAAATACGGAAAAAATCCCAACAATCAGAATCTATAAATAAAAAGTGTTCTAATAAACGACATGGTAATGTCAGGGAGCCTGAGTTTCATGCATTTTGTATTCATCAGACGAATGCAAATATGTAAATGCTCTATCATTGATATTGAGCACTGTTTAACAACACTGCAACATTTGGCCCTCCATTAAATTACCAAATGAACTAGTAAGAGCGACAAACCTCTTATATATATATATATATATATATATATATATATATTGTTCATCCACAGACATACTGTTTCGTTGTATAACAACTCTTCAGTGTGGCTAGAAAGGCAGGACGCTTCCAGCTGGGATCGAAACTCGCCTAACTTTACGTTAGACTTAGTATCTTACCACTCAGCCCTCAGGCTTTCTATCTCAGCTCAGGAATTATAACGCAATATGAATTAGCTTTCATGTGAACCTAAACTTAAATGAACTGCTTGGAGAAAAAAACTGCATGAGAACTATACAAGGATGCTACATTCTGTGTTGAACAATGTCCCGGAAGCAGCACCCCACAAAACAGCAGCTGTACTTTACTCCGATATCACAAACGATCCGAGTGAGGAAGATATGGTGGGCACTGTCGGAGAAGCAGGAAGAAACTCATAAGCAAATTTCTACCGTCCGACCTGCAAAGACATCAATTCGATGCGGACAGTCGATACATTCTTGTCGACCTGTTAAAAGCGATAGATGATTTGAACTGATGTCAGGAGAATCCGTGCCCTCAGCATTTGAATTAATGATGATGGTGATATTGATGATGATGATGATAAAGATGAGATAGATAGATAGATAGATAGATAGATAGATAGATAGATAGATAGATATGATTCTCGTTCAAAAATAGCTAAGCTTCACCAAGATATTAGAACCACAGCTGAAGATTGTTTAAAGAACATTCTACCACTTCTTGTAAAACTAAAAAGACTAATTCAGATGTTTTTCTTGTTTTATAACAAGTGGTACTGTATTGCCACATTAAAAATGTCCAGCTACGCACTTCTTCGTGACTAAGGCTTATAACGTTTTGGTCGTGCCTGGCTGAGAAATAAATAGTTAGATAGTTGGTTGGTTGGTTGATTGTTTTGTTTTCCCTTTTCGAGTCATTTAACACCGAATTAAGTCATTTTGATTAAGGTTTTCAACAATTCAGTTTAGCATAAGTACGCAGTTTAAACACAATAAAATGTAAAAACAGTTGATTTCAAACAATTCAGTTTAGCGTAAATACACAGTTTAGTTCTATTTGGCCCATAGATAGGACCCTATCAGGTACTATCCCTTCGGGCCACAATGTACCTTGGAGCGATGGCGACGAACGGGTACCCCGTATTTCCCAACGCTCCAGCATTACTGAAACCTCACCATCAGATTGTTAAGTGTCATATCAAGGACACTCATTCGGGGAGTCTTACCCTATTTAGAGATGCAGGCAGTGTTTTCTTTAGCCCAAGCTGACTGGGCCATTAGGTAGATGGATATGAACAGACTAGATAGATAGATAGATAGATATGAGCAGACTGAGATAGATAGATAGATAGATAGATAGATAGATAGATAGATAGATAGATAGATTTGAGCAGACTGAGAGATAGATAGATAGATAGATAGATAGATAGATAGATATGAGCAGACTGAGATATATATATATATATATATATATATATATATATATATATATATATATATATATATATATTACCCTTATTTATCGTTTAAATGACCACAGAACTAAATTCCTGTTTAAGGTACGGTATGTTTTTTCATCTTACATCATGGCATTAATATACTCAACTCCATTGTGCCTATAAGCTCTGAGCAAATGTCGTCGTCCTAATTTAAAGCCAATTTCCAAGTACTGAATTTTCAAATCTCACAATTCAATATTTATGGCGATACGTAAAAAGTAATGATGAAGCACTCGCTTGTTTTTATATATTTATTTATTCATTTATTAATCATTTTTCTTTATTTACTTTTTTAGTTATCGATTGGAATTAGTTCGAAAGGGTGATCAATATTGGCCAAATGGGCAGAGTGTTCGCCTGTGGTCCGGGAGACTGAGGTTCAATCCCAGATCGAGTCATACTAAAGACTTTAAAAATGATACTTGATACCTCCTTGCTTAACACTCAGCGATATAAGGTACGTATCGATGGTAAAGTAGAGCATCCAGGGAAAGGAGTAGC
Source organism: Sepioteuthis lessoniana (assembly GCA_963585895.1). Taxonomy (NCBI): domain Eukaryota; kingdom Metazoa; phylum Mollusca; class Cephalopoda; order Myopsida; family Loliginidae; genus Sepioteuthis; species Sepioteuthis lessoniana. Next base: position 101,193,707 of record OY757914.1, read on the forward strand.
GCCCTCCCCTACACTTCGGTGTTGTAGCTATTGAAAAGGGAGCCTTCTGGTCGCCCTCGACTACGGTCGCCAACTTTACTTAATTAGGGCTAATTATGTTATAAAAATGCTTTGAAAATCAAAACAAACAGGATCGTCAGCAATCGACGCTTGAGTCGTAGATGAGACTTATTAAGGAGACATGTTATTATTGATTTTATTATAGAAATGCATTGCAATTGATTTTACTGAAGAAGTTCATTGAAAGTCAAAAATGCATCAGAAGGAATTGGACATTGTTACAAGCTTTGCCATTAGGATATACATAAAATACATAGATAGTGAGATTAATATGAACATTGTGATATGGACTATCAGAAAGAGAAAATGAATGATAGATAGATAGATAGATAGATAGATAGATAGATAGATAGATCATTGGTATTTGTTAGACAGACAGAAATACAGACAGACAGACTGACTGACAGAAAAAGAAAGGGTGAGATGGTTATTCATGAAAGGTAACTAGAAAGGGATTGAGAGGGGAAAATAGATAGATAGATAAATAGATAGATAGATAGATAGATAGATAGATAGATTCGAACGGAGTGAGACATAGATAGATAAATAGTGAAAGACAGACAGCCAGAGAGAAAGATAAAGGGTAAAAGGGTTAGTTATGAAAGGTAAATAGAAAGGAATTGATAGGGGAAAATGAATAGATAGATAGATAGATAGATAGATAGATAGATGTAAACGGACTGAGATAGATAGATAGATAGATAGATAGACAGACAGACAAAAAACAGAGAGACAGAGAAAGTGTGAGATAGTTAGAAAGTTAAATAGGAACGAACTGAAAGGGGGAAATAGATAGATAGATAGATAGATAGATAGATAGATAGATAGATAGACTTAGAACTGAAATAGTGGCAGACTAGAGAAGGAGTTTCAAGTTATTTACTAAGTTGGAAAGGTATAAACTAAGGTGCAAATTCTAGCATTTATTGTATATGTAACTTTAATATCAACGTTTCTTCCACATAGCTTTTACTTTAAGCTTTCGTTTTACATCAGCAGGATATGGCTTTCTGAACCATCTTTCCTTATTTAAAAAATATTTGACATTCTCACCGCAACCCAATTTTAAGGACCAAGAAATATACAAATATACAAACACACACACACACACACACACACACACACACACACACACACACACACACACATATATATATATATATATATATATACATATATATATATATATATATATATATATATATATATATATATATACTAATTTATGCAACTAGTGTCTTCGCAAACCAACACATAAGCAAAATGAGAGAGAGGTAAAGAGAAAGAGAGAGTTAGAGGAAGAGAAAGAGATAGTTAGCGAGGAGGAGGAGAGTGATTCTCTACTCCCCCACGGAACCTACTACCGTTTCCCAAAATTTGTCCGCCTAGCAACGATACCCTGCAAAAGAAACAGATAATAACATTACGATGCTATCGAGTACAATCGCATGACTCATAATAAATATGCTTCCATAAATATATAAACACACACACACACATATATATATATATATATATATATATATATATATATATATATATATATATATATATATATATATATATATATATATATGCTTGTTTGCGAATATATATGTATATATATATATATTGTATCAATTTTAGAGATTAAACACCAGACACCATTGAAAGTGCCTGAAATAATTAAGTGTTAATTCAATATAGCAGTTTAAGTCTTCGGGGATGAAACAGTATGTGAATGAGCATTCTATTTTTGAGATTCGGGTTCGTATCTCGGAATATGTAATCGTGCAATTTTGAATAATATCCCTGATTCCTAATTTTGGAATTCTCATGGTTGCTTTTTTTTTTTATATAAGTGGAGAGACGGGGAATAGGACTTTAAATTACCTACACTTTCCATTTTTAGATAGATAGATAGATAGATAGATCGATACACATATCAGAAATATAAAAAGATATGATCGTGAAAAAATTGTACACTCTTCTCAATTTCCCTTTGTATATATATATATATATATATATATATAAATATATATATATATATATATGTCTCTGGGTGTGTGCTTAAATGTAATGATAGCTATATATATATATATATATATATATGTGTGTGTGTGTGTGTGTGTGTGTGTGTGTGTGTGTGTGTGTGTCTAGCTACCATTACTTCTAAACACTCACACACAGAAAAGAAAAAAAAGTGCATATATATATATATATATATATATATATATATATATATATATATATATATATTGTGACTATCAGAATATATATATATATATATATATATATATATATATATATATATATATATATATATAATATACTTGTGGATATTCTACGCAGTACATAGATAATATAATTTTAGGAACTTAACATGATTTTCGTTATTGTGTGTGCGTATTCTTACAAGTGACAGAAACTATATATATATATATATATATATATATATATATATATATATATATATTTACCAACATTGAGATAATTTTGTCAAATCCGATTTTAAAATTCAATCAATCAACACGAGAACATAAGCAAAATGAATTAAACGTAAAAATAAAAGAAAAAGGAAAAAGGGGTTAAACTTAAAGATTGGATGCTGTGAAGTCACTTTCTCGTGTTGTAATTAACGGCATATCAACTCTTGTCGGTTATTTAACGCCAAATCCTCTTTATACATATATCTTTTGAGAATATACGATTTGCTAATGAATTGTTTTTTTGGTACCAATATTTAAACGAGCCACAGCTTATTTGTTTGGACACAGTTAAATTGTTTCAAGTATTGCGATCTAATACTAATTGTTCAGTTTGATATTAATCCTTTTTTGATCGACTTAAATAATTTCAATTAGTGTAAAGGATTAAACAGGTCTATTTCAGCATTGGTGGGACCCTAAGGTACTGACACTTCGGGTCACAGTTGACCTGGGAGTAATAGCAATAAAGGGATACTCCACACTCCCAAAAAGATCCAAGACTGAAGCCTCACCATAAGATGGTTTTGTGTCATATCTAAGACACCAGTTGTTGGTGGGTATATGCCTCTTCAGGGACGCAATCGGTGTAATCTGTAGCCCGAGCCGAAAGGAAAATGACTCTTTTAGGAAAAATGATTAAGTTTTTACTCGGGTTAGTTGATTTTCAGTAAGGTTAACGATGTCTGTTTGTGAGAAGATCGAGGTTGATAATAACTCAATGAAAATTATCGTCATCATCATCATCATCATTATTATCATCATGGTGTGTCAGTGGCACGGATTTCCCTGACCCTCTCCTGCCGCTCGTCCCTATCGTCAATCGCTTTCGGCAGATCTTCCATGCTACATCCTGTATTAGTACAGAGCTGTTGTAGATAGGTTCTTGCTGGTCGCCCTACCTTTGCTCGTCCATGTGAGGGGGTCGATAGGAGTACATCACTTATGAGCTCGCCCTTACGTCTCCAGCAGTGTCCCGCATGTCTGGTTCGTCTAATTTGGATGATTTTCGAGACGGGTGATAGCTGCTGCTTTGTAGAATGCTGCCTCTGGGACTTGTTCAATACAGCTGAGAGCGTTCTTGTGCAATTACCGTCAAGCTTTCTCTGTATATACTTGGTCAGCATCCATGTTGTGCATCTGTTATATAATTACGGAATGATTTTTTCATACTAATCATTTTTCGTTAATTATATTTTATCATTCGGTTTGGTTGGGCTTTGAACTATTCGGCTCTAAATGCAGGTGCACACACATTGAGTACAGTCCACGCTCGTGCGCAGAGGATATGACAATTACAAATGTCATAATAAAAATCCCAGATAGTAAATAGGACTGGGGAGTGAATGACGTCATGCCCGGAAGCGATGGGCTGAGAATTTGATTTTGAAAAAGACAGTTGAGATTCGACTCTAGGCCGGGCCAGTCCAGTCCAGCTGGGGGTTGACTGTGGACGATGTAGGAGACAGTTGGTTTGTCTGCCTCAATAGCAGACAGTTGAAGTTGAAGTCTGACCATGGAGTTCTGCAGATCTCTACCGACAGAGATCTTGGGGGCTACGGGATGCGCAGCGCGTTTGTTGGGTCAGAAGTACAGTCAGCATAGTAAAAATTGTGTCTCTCTCTCTTCGTGTCGAAAAACTAAAGTCAAGAAGTTAATAAACGTTTCGTACCTGAACAACGGAGAGTCGTCAGTGTTTCGTATTTCCCTGCATCTGTATATTTGTATAGTTGTATTGTGACTATACAACATATCCATACAGCAGTATTGACACTGTTTGGGAAAAAATGAGATTTATCTTATCTGATAGGTCTAACTTATTCAGACATACGAATAGCATGGCAGACGCTAAATGAAGTTAACGGAAGAAAGAGCAACTGGCGAGTAAAACTAAAAGCTACTAGCCAAGAAGAAAAACTACAGAAATGGAAAGAACATTTCAAAAACCTGCGTGGAAACCATCCAGAAGTCATTGATAAGACTATCAAAAATTATTTACAACCAACTAGATTTCAAAATAGGATATTTTACGAAAGATGAACTCGACGAAATACTGAAAATATTAAAACCGGAAAAGCTGCAGGCCTTGACAAAATACCTCATGAAGTATTGAAGAAAATTTGACGACATACTTCTTTGATTTGCTGGGCCGTCTGGCATTCTTGGCGGATGGGGTATCGAAATCAATGGCAGATTCGAGGCCTAAAGGCCTCCAACTTCGGCTGGACCACCTTCATGTGGGCGAGCTGCAATATTTTTTCCCGATGTATAGCACTAACCTTTGCTGTCTAGTTCAAGCTATAACCCAGCATCCGTACCGGGACCTAGATTTGGATTCGTGAAACTGCTTGGCTCATTGCACTTAATGAGCAGCATACACCAGCAGGGTTCGAGTCTCGGCTCGTTCCCGACCTTCCCCTTCCCTAAATCTCCACTAAAATCGGCATCCGGGTCATTGACCTTGTGTCGAGTCCTGTCTGGTGGGAGGCAGTGACAAATACCATACTTATTTGATTATGCAACGCTGTGTCTTAAGAAAACCCAATAGAGAAATGAGAAATGGACAAAAAGTTGCGGTCTTCTTTTCCCCAAGAAAGGTCAACTCGGAATCACTAAGAAATACAACGATATAACCCTTACTGCCATGACTGCAAATGTTTATAATGAATGCTTATTAATTGTATGCAGCCTAAAATTGAGAAAATTCTTCGGAAAATTCAGAACTGCTTTTGGACAAATCGATCCACAAATCTGCAGATTCTGACTATACGCCGAATCATCGAAGGGGTACGTGCAAAGAATCTCAAGGCAACACAATTGTTCGTAGGCATTCGGTTCCATTCACAGAGGAAATATGCGTAAATACTGCTATCATATTGTTTGTTTGTTTATTTGTTGGATTGTCTGGGTTTATGGGATATCAACCTTTGGAGGTTATTTAATGCGAAATCCATTTTTATACAAATAAACAGTTCTATTTCAATCAATTCAGAGCATAGGTAAACAGTGTAATTGTCAAAAATATTTCTATTTCAAGCTATTCAGTTAAGTCAACCAGTTCTAATTCAAACAATTCAGTTTAGCATAAAGACAGTTTCAATATCAAATACAGTTCTATTCAAGCAATTCAGCTTAGCATCCAAAAAAAGTTCTATTTTAATTCAGTTTAGCATACGTTCGCAGCTTAAATGTCAAAACAGTTCTATTTCGAGCAATTCAGTTTAGCATAAGTACACAGTTTGACCCGGAATGGTAGCACCTGATAAGTTCCTATCGAACTTATCAGGTGCTACCATTCCGGGTCAGAATCGACCTGAGGGCGATGTCAATGAAAGGGTACTCCACATTCCCCAAAGCTCCAGCATTATTTGAACCACACCATCAGATCGTTTAGCATCATATCCAAGACACTCATTGTGGGGGGGGGGTCTTACCCCTCAGCCGAGAAGCACTCGTTGTATTCTACAGCTCCCTCCCCAGGCGACAGGGCAATGCCATCATGTGATCTTTTCAAAGATAGTGTTGAAGCTCCAATGATGTTCTACAAAAACACGAAAGCAATGGCTCGCTCACCCAATGACAAGACCAACATCTTCAACTGGAGTTTTGCTAGGTGATATATTTGCGCCATATTTTTTATAATCTGTCAAGACCAGGCCCTTCGAACGTCGATAAAAGTTAATGGATTTAGACCAGGTTAAGGCAAGGAGCAGAGGATATCCAGCAGGAACTATAAAGACGTCAACTACAGAGTTGATGCTAGAGAAATCTGATCTTTCCTATAAAACAAAACAGATTTTTTTCAAACTGTGGCAGTGTCAGTATTATAGTATGATATTCATCAACCCCTCCGCTCGGGGAGGATATGACACAAGGTCAATTTTTAAGCGAAGTTTAACAGGTTTGAATTCAGAGTTTTCCTTCTCCTAGACTAGTTGCCTCACCAAGGCTGAAGAAAACAGTCTGTCCTACTATTTACCCATAGCTGGAGGGAGAATAATTTCCCAAGGGTATTAGTGCTATGTGAAATGCAATCAGTCTTGTCCAGGATTTGAACTCGTGTCGCCGTGTCCATTTCCTACGAAGGTAACCATTACACCATGGGCACCTACTATTGTATGGATGTATCACACTAGTGCTAACAGAATGCATGGATGATCATGGATTATAAGGTAGATCAGCAAGAATTTGCTCACATCAGCTCAGTCTGGACATTGAATGTAGTTTGGAGGACCTCCGGGAAGCAATAGATGATAGACGATGGAGATGGATAGAGTGAGAGAAAGAGAGAGAGAGTCAGGGAAATCTGTGCTATGATATATATATATATATATATATATATATATATATAAGAAAAACATTTAAAAATCACTCATATTTGTTAGTGATATTTCCATTTAAAAAACAATTTCTGCTGAAATAAATATTATCACAAACAAATCAAAGTGATTTTAAAAGGTTTTTCTTTAGTATAGAATTATTTACTCTGTATTTTAATAAATTATTATTTTACATTGAGCTTTCTATCGAATTTCGAATTATCTTTGATGGAAAAAAAATATCTTTACATGGGTATTGAATAAAAGAAAATCCTAAAATAGAATCGTTCCCAAAATCGGCTGACCTGGCTTTGGATATATATATATATATATATATATATATATATATATATATATATATATATATTTCTCTGGAAATATATATATATATATATATATATATATATATATATATATAGTAGTAGTGCTACTCCTTTCCCTGGAAAGGAGTGGCGCCCTCCCCTACACCTCGGTGTAGTAGCTATCAAAAAGGGAGCCTTCGGGTCACCCTCGACAACAGTCACCAACTTTTTACTTATATACATATATATATATATATATATATATATATATATATATATATATGTAGTATAACAGGAATTAAAACCACTTTTTAAACTAATAGTTCCACCACCCTAGCCACTACTCTAGACATTCTAAGAAATTATGACTAATATAGCATGAATATCCTTACACTTATGCATCTGTTTGGCCATATGCAATATAATTATTGATGTACTATGTGTTGTGATACATTTAATTTTTGTTACATTTAAATAAAAGAGTTTGAAAAACTGCCATGATTCCCGATCCAGATCAGATAAACCATTTGGTCGGATTATCTGTTTGATCGAATCATAAGGGTTTAGAGATAAGCATGTTGTGGGATTAATTACCCATTAATATCTCAACCCTATTTCTTTAGCTTACTTATTATATAACAATTGTGTCTTGTCAATAAGTAAGGCTTGAGATAGATACAAACAGTTAATGTGAAATAAATGCTTTCAGGAAATATTCCTCATATTCGATGTCGAGGCGGGTTGACATGCCGTTAAAGTCCATTGATCATATTTACCAACCCCAAGGTCATTTTTAAGCGGAGTTTAACAGGTTTGAATTCAGAGTTTTCCTTCTCCTAGACTAGTTGCCTCACCAAGGCTGAAGAACCTAGTCTGCCCTACTATTTACCCATAGCTGGAGGGAGAATATTTTGGATTCATACCTTTCCCAAGGGTATTAGTGCTATGTGAAATGCAATCAGTCAGGTCCAGGATTTGAACTCGTGTCGTCGTGTCCACATCCTGCGACGATAACCATTGCACCATTGTTAAAGTCCATTGATCAAGCACTAAATCAATTCGTATCCATACATGTGTGTGGGGAGGGGTAAGTGTAAATGTGTGCGCAAATGCCTGCGCGTGACACAACAATTTCTTCGGTCATTTTCTCCGAATCGCACATGTCTTTTGACTGATCTCTATTATTGACGTAACTGAAACAGATAATGATGTTCTCCTTTCACGTTACATCTTCCTCACATAGAAACACGTGATCAATCTTTTACTTTTTTTTTTGCTACTCTAATTCAAAAATAAATGCAACTTTAATTTACGTCTTCCAGCGTACACAAAATCATTCATGTTTTTTTGGTTTTTTTTACCTTTATTCATTTTTACCTTTTGTTAAGATTCATATTCCGGAAGCATCGGACGTAAACAAAAATTCCTACACATATATATATATATATATATATATATATATATATATATATATATAGTACTTTCATATATATATATAGTACTTTCATATATATATATATATATATATATATATATATATATATATATATATATATATATATAAAGTTCTATGAAGTTGTTCGTGTGGCAATGGTTACTGTCATAGGATATGGACGGCGTCACGAGATAAAAATCTGGACGAGGCTGCTTGCATTTCACATAATGCTACTTTCCTTTGGAAAGGCATGAATCTAACTTTTATCTCTCCATCTATGGGGAATTAGTCGGGTAGACTGGGCTCTCTGACCTTTGTATGGCAACCGGTCTTGGAGGAAAAAAAAAAACAAAGGATTAAAACCTGTTAAGCTTCGTTTAGTTATGTTTCAAAACCGGATAAAAGAGGCCCCCAGTTTAGAATATAACTAACAATGGTGTGTTTATATAACTTGCTAAATATTCGTCCATGTGACTTGCCTTAGTTATTTATTAAGCATTGCTTAGTTGTAGCACTAGGCCATCTAGCTCTAAACGAGATTCGAACTCACTAGTAGTAGTCTACTAATCTAACTTACTAACAATTAAACGATGCGATGCAACCAAAAATATGATTATGAATAAAATTTTACAATTTGCAAAAATACCCACGGATATCTCCGGATACCAGTAATTATAGAGATAATGTCAATTTTTATCGATTTTTTTTTTCGAGAGCATAAAATATGTTTGCGGTTCGCTATAACAAAATATATTACCACCTTTTAATGAATAAAGTAAGTAAAGTTGTCTCCCTTTAGTCTAGGTCAACACGAAGGCTCCCTTTTCGATAGCTACTACACCACAATGTAGGGGAGGGCGCTACTCCTTTCTCTGGATTGCTCCACTTTACCCTTGATCCATACCTTATAATGCCGAGTGTTAAGCAAGGAAGCATCAAATACCATTTTTGAATCCTTGGTATGACTCGACCTGGGATTGAACCCCGGTCTCCTGGGCCATTTGCGAACACTGTAACCATCACGCCAATGTCCTGCTATTTATGAATAAAATATCTTAACTCTTAGAACTCAGAGACCACCCCCACATTCGTGCCCCTGACGGAAATAGCAGAAAAGGGGAAATGCTGTAATCTATTATGTAACAACTTGTAAAGATTTAAAATTCAGGTTTCAACATTTTATAGATTAGAAATTTGGATTCCCCCGTTAAAATTCGGGCCGCCCTGATATCTGTATTTCTCGATATCGATCTTGGAAAGCTTAGTGAGTGGAAGGAAGATATCTCGTCAAGTCCTCATGAACGAACGACTAGTATTAGCATTGATATATCCATGATATACTAACAATAAACACAACAGAAAGAGAGACAATGTAAGATAATATACACCTTCAAGAACATTTAACCTTTTATGTTAAAGACATTCAAGTAGAATTGCAAGAAAAAAATCCAAAGATGTTTCCCATGGTAGAATTTCAGACATATTTTTTATTAACAAGCAGTATGTAGAAGGGTTACAAAATTGTAAAAGGGTTATTCGACAAGTTTGTGTTATAGAGTCATGAGGCTTTACCGTTTCATGGCCAGGTCGAAGACATCTCTTTTCAAAGAAGAAAGGCAAAAAAATCTGCAGAAGGGTTTCCTGTAACTGTTTGGTGAAACTCTACGGGAGTTTACCAGATATAAATTATCAAAGGAAAATAATTATTCACTGTATCCAATGAAATAAAACACAATTTCTTCCAAGTAGTGGTTGTGTCAATTCTACTGTATGGATGCACCACATTGACGCTGACTAAGCGTTAAGAGAAAAAGCAAGACGGGAACTGCACAAGAATGCTATGAGCGATATTGAACAAATCCTGAAAGCAACATTCCATGAAACAGCATTTACACGGCTACCAACCTCCTATCTAAAGAAGACCAACAAAGAAGACGATCTAAAGAAGACCAACAAGACATGCAGGACGCTGCTGGCCTGTGCTGGCCCACCAACAAGAACTTATCTGTAACCGTTATGTACGGATACAGGATGTAGTCAAGAAGACCTACCGGGAGCGATGGATGATAGGGACGAATGGTGAAAGAGAGAGTTAGGGAAATCAGGTAATATTTGTTGGTTGATTGTTGTTTGGGTTTCATGATACATCAACTCTTGTAGGTTATTTAATGCAAAATCGATTTTATACAAATAATCAGTTCTATTTCAAACAATTCAGTTTATCTACATACACAGTTTAATTGTCAAAAACATTTCCATTTCAAGCTATTCAGTTTAGTCAGGCAGTTTTAATTCAAACAATCCAGTTTAGCATAAGTACCCACTTTAGTTCTATTTGATCCATAGATAGGGCCCTATCAGGTGTTACTGCTCCGGGCCAGAGTGGACCTTGGAGCAATAGCAATTAAGGGGCTCTCAGCATTACCCAAAGCTCCAGCATCACTGGAACCTCACCGTCTGATTGGTAATTTCATAAAGAGGACACTCGTTGTGGGGTCTTACTCCTCTGTGGAGGTGCAGTCGGTGTATTCTACAGCCCCAGCCGACAGAGCAAAAGGAAGGTTGGCTTAAAACCATAAATCCTGAAGCCGTGGTGCAAAATCAGGGGATGCAAATCTAGCAGAAATGGCTGGTCACCTTTACAACCACGACAAAAGCACTCGGACTGGCCCCATTTTATCAAATGTTACCGAAATATCACAAAACTCTTGATTCATCCTAGTATTTTTCCACTTACAATTCTCCTTTCAAGGCGAGCCTCTAAATCTTTAAATATTTTTGTATTCTTTTAAAACACTACCTTTCAAAAATCACCTAAAGAAGAAATTCATACTTGAAATAACAAACATGAACACACGTCCGTGTATTTCCACGTTTTATTTATAAATAAAAGATTCTATTGATATCACTAGTATAAAAACATTTTATACAAATACCACAATGAAAAGTAGAACAAGGCATGAGTTTATGATATTTCCTGTTGTTATTGCTGGAATATATTTTAATTACTTGACACGATAAGACGGAAAAATTGTGATTATTAAACTATAATTAGAACGGGCGTTTTATATAACTTGTGATTTCGTAACAGTATTGATCAAAAAGAATTTATAACTATGCAACTTGTTACTTCAAAAATGGCTAGCATTTTAAATCAAAAACAAAACTTTGTTTGCCATAGTTTGGTTTAGTGCACACTGGTAATTATTTATATACTTCTAAAACCCGTCTTTCCAGTAACGTTGCAATATCACAATTTCTATGGATAACCAAGTCAAATTTGATCTCATTTATCAGCATTTGTTCCACCTTGTCACCTCAAGTCATTGAAATACATTTGGGCCATAACAAGGTAGGATTGTCTTGTCATATTTATAGTTCGAATTTGAGCTTCCTCAAACAATTTTTTTTCGTAAATTCGTCGGCGCAAAGATAAAACTATGATTATCTATTTTTTTTTTTTTTAACTTCCAGAATTTTCTGGGTGCCGATATATGAATGAATGTTCTGACCTATTTATCTAATACATCCAACTCGTGATATCATGAATTGCATAAAAGACGAGTATATATATATATATATATATATATATATATATATATATCCCTAGCTCACTCTCTCTCTCTATATATATATATATATGAGTCTATAAACTATATCAGACAATCTCTGGTACTATCGACCAGTGTATCGATAATTCTAGTATCGTTGTTTCGTGTTGGTCTCTCGCTGTTCAAGTGTGAGGATGTCCGTCACTGGCATCGTCCGGCCACTGGTGTCGCGCCTCAAGGGTGTACTGTCGGCTCCTCATTGGCTGACTATCTGCACTTGCTCTGAAAAGCCCTGAATGGTACTATCAAGTCGATTCCAAGAGTAGGGGCGAAGGAGGAGAGGAAAGTAGTGAGTTGAAAAGCCTGTGGGTTGTTGATTGGGGTGGGAAAGGTCATTGATCGGTAGTTTAATCGATATGGTATACTTTTTTATATATCTAGTTTGGATACAGAGTTCCGGTTATCTTACCCAGCAGTGGTAAATACAAAGAAAGAAAGAAAGAAAGAAAGAAAGAAAATAGAAGAAGTAAGAACATATAATCAGAAAAAGAAAAATATATCCTAAGAAGAAAGTAAGTTCAATTAAAAGAAAAGATAGAAATTATCAAAAAGAGAAAAATTCGAAGAAGAAAGAAAGATAAAAAGAAAGAAAGTAAAAAAAGGAAGAAATGGAAAGAGAAGAGTGAAGACAAAGAGAGAGAATGAAAAATGAAAAAAAAAATAAGTCAGCGATTGAAGAAGATGAAATGGATGACTGAATAAGAAAGAAAGAAAGAAAGAAAGAAAGAAAGAAAGAAAGAAAGAAAGAAAGAAAGAAAGAAAGAAAGAAAGAAAAGGAAGAACATATAAATAAACAAAAAAGAGAAAGAAAGAAAGTTCAATGAAAATGAAAGAGAGAAAGAATCAAAAAGGGTTATATTCGAAGAAGAAGGAAAAGAGAAAGAATGATAAAAAGATGAAGAAAGAAAGAAAGAAAGAAAGAAAGAAAGAAAGAAATGGAAAGAGAAGAATGAAGACAAAGACAAAAAAAAGGAAAATGAAAAAAAAAGTCAGTGATTGAAGAAGAAACGGATGATTGAATAAGAAAGAAAAAAAATAACAGAAAAAGAAAGAACATAAATAAACAGAAAAAAAGAAAGAAAAATATAAGCTAAGAAAAAAGAAAGTTCAATGAAAAGGAAAGATAGAAAGAATCAAAAAGAGTATTCGAAGAAAGAAAGAAAGAAAGAAAGAAAGAAAGAAAGAGAAGAGTAAAGACAAAGAAAAAAAGAAAAATGAAAAAATCAGTCAGATATTGAAGAAAAAGAAATAGATGACTGAATGAGAAGGGCACTGGAAAGTTTTGCTCACACCTGATAAGAAAGAAAGAAAGAAAGAAAGAAAGAAAGAAAGAAAGAAAGAAAGAAAGAAAGAAAGAAAATACCAGGTTAATAAATGTAATGTTTCAGGGCAAGAACGAAAAAAAGAAAGAACGAAGGAAAGAAGAAAAACATAAAAAGAAAGGAAGAAAGGAGTGAAAAAGATTAAATTAGTCAATGAAAGAGTCATGAACAGATTACAAAATGAGAAAGAAAAAAGAAAGAAACCAACAAATAAAGAATATGAACCGTTAAAGAATGTCATGTATTTAGGAAAGAAAGAAGGAAGAAAAGAAGAAATAGATAAAGAAAGACCAAACCAAAGACAAAGAAAGAAATGTAAGAAGAGAATGTCACCCAATGAAGAAGAAGAAAGGAATGACTGAATAAGAAAGAAAGAAAGAAAGAAAGAAAGAAAGAAAGAAAGAAAGAAAGAAAGAGTAATCAGACTATGAAAAAGAAATATTTAAAAAAAAGGAAGAAACAAGAAAAGATGTCAAAAAAAGAAACAAAAAGAAAGAAAAACGAAAAAAAATAATTGTGAAAAAAAGGAAAAATACACAATAAAAAATAAAAATAGATAAAAAAAACTCGAGAGAAACAAAAGAATAAAAAAAAAACCTAATTTCATCATAATAGAACGATAGAAAAAAAAAGATTGACGAATAACGAAAAAATTGAAAAAACGTAAAGAGAAAAGGTAGAAATCTGTGAAAGAAGAAAAAAGAGGAAAAGATTATAAATGTGTTATAAAAACAGAATAATGTGGACGAAATGATAAAGACAGAAAAGAAAGAGAAATGAAAGAAAAATACAGATTGTATAATGAAGGAAAATGTTATACCGAAAATAAAATAAAAAGAAGATATATAAAGAGATAAACCATTACATGCGAAGAAAAATAAAAGGAATGAATGGAAGAAAAAAAGCGAATCTTTTTTTTTTTAATTTGGAAGAAATAAAAATTTTGCACATAAGAAAAAGTAAATTAGCTTTAAAAAAAAAATTCTGTCACTCGACTGAGATTTTCAGTCCGTTTCTCTGACAACCGCTACTTACGAGGACGAGGCGTTTTTATTTTTTTTTTTTTGCTTTTTTTTTTTTATTTATTTAGTTTTGTGCTTTTTTTGTTTTTGTTTTTTATCAATTTTTTATCGTTTGTTTTTTGTTTGGTGGTTTTTGATGATAGTTTTTTTTGGGGGGGGGGCTTTTATTTGTACTTTTAGTTTTCTACTTTTATCGTCAACATTATAATGATTTTTATTATTCGTGTTGATTTCGCTACCGCGAAAGCTGGCTGAAGGAGCAAATCCTTCAGATCAATAAAATAAAAGGAGCCGATGCTATATATATATATGTATGTGTGTGTGTGTGTGTGTGTGTGTGTGTTTGTGCAACAATATATATATATTGGATTAAACAATATAGGCATCCTTTGTCTCCACGTTTTTGTATTTATCCTATCCTCTCTAATTGCCATATCGATTTTATGATATCCGGCGGGAACTGATTCAGAAACCTCCCTTGTACTTCCTGTCCGATCTTGAGCCATCATCAGAGGTGTTTATATTGCAAAAGCAATGTGACCTTTACATGTACATAATTACTTCGTAAGAATTGAGCGTTCATTATTCATACTGTTGTGTTATAGTGTTTATCTTTAAATTTGATTCTATAAATAGCAGCACTAAAGACATGTAAGTACATTAGTACTGGGTTCGAAGTGGATTCTATTGAGTTAAGGTGGGGGGGGGTCCTCGTGGTGTAATGGTTAAAGCGATGGACTTCGAAATCGTAGTAAGCGAGTTCGTACTCCAGTCGTGCTATTACGTTCACTTTCGGGCAAATACCCATGGGAAAGGTATGAACCCCCTTATCGTCCTAGCTATGGGTTAAATAGTACAACTACTGTTCTTCTAGGAGAATAGCTTTGGCATTAAATAATACAGAGAGGTTGATATGCCATTAAACAAACAACCCAAACCAAACCAGTTAAGTTTGTTTGTTTCTGATGTGGAGAGCTTCTAAATCTGTTATATTTGCTTGTTATCTTATTGTTTTAATATTGTTGTGTTTTCGGTGAGAATTTATCAAAAATTCAGTTTTTGGGCAGGAATGTTTTTTTAGATATTAGGCTATTGACCTTGTGTCAGAGAGATGCCTAGCCCAACGTCTAAAAAACGGAATTTTGGAAAATGCTTACCGAAAACATAAACTGGGACCGAAACCTGGCTGACTTACTTCTGTCGGATATCTTACCCCAAATCTATCAACTCTCAGCATAAGCGAAGAATTTTAAGTATACATTTATCTACATATATGCTTCTCTGCAACCGGAGTGTTCAATTCATGAGATGAGATTTGCAAACATGCTCTTTATATAAAAATATGCTTGAGTACCTCGTGTAATGTAATGTTAGCAGACTATTGCAGTAAACTTAGTCGCTGGGTACCCCACAACATTAGCCTTGTGTTATAACTAAGATTAATGAATAAGTATAATTCCTTCATGAAAACTTTCTTTTCTTAGCTACCTGTAGACTCCTTGAGGAGCACAGGTACACACATAAACCCCGTCAGCGATAGTACTGTGATGTCAGTTGAAGGTTGTTTTTTTACGAGGAGTTGGTAATTGTGGTCCCTGGGTTTTTGGATTCAAAGTTTTCCATCTCTTAAATCGTTTGCTTATCTATATAAGAAAAAAGAAATTTGATTGATCAATTAGTTGGTTATATTAAGGGTATATCAAACCCCCTGACTTTATCTTATACCTCAATATTAGGGAATATATATATATATATATATATATATATATATATATATTTATATATATATATATATATATATATATATATATATACATTAAGCATTTCCTGTTGAAGACCGTAGAGTATTTTCTATATAGGATCTTTAAGTGATGACATTCGAGTCTTATTATTTCCTTATGTCTGGGTCGAGGTGGTGAAGAGAGTTCCCCATACTAGCCCAAGCGTTTTCGATAATTTCACTGGTCGTCCTCAGGGGTTGAGTTTGATTGTTGTTGTGAGTTTTTATATTTATTCGAAGTTGCTTCTTTTTTTTAAATTTTCAATTATATATAGTTGGCTCATCTGCTTAGGAGAGATGCTAGGGTTAGTTATTGAATATAATTATACATTATAAAAAAGAAAAAGAAAAATATCAAAAGAAACCCATTCAAAATTAATGTATAGGTACGAGGTGCCTTCAATAAGTTTCCAGACGTTTTTTTATGGGCACATTTATTGATAGTACACATATAAAGCTCTAGTCCCCCTCGAAGTAATCTCCGACGCCTGCAATGCACTTGTTGTACTATTCCAAAAACTTCTGGAAGGCCCCATGGAAGTCCTTTTGTGTGAGCGTGTCAATGACCTTCGTCACAGCTTCTTTCATCTCCTCAATTGTCTCATAACGACGGCCTCTGAGCTTAGAGAATAACCAAAAGTCACAGGGAGCAAGATGTGGTCTATAGAGAGGGTGTCGAACTGTCTTGATGCCCGTCTTGGTCAAATAGTCAGTGAGAAGGATGGAGTTGTGGACTGGTGCATTGTCCTGCAGGAAATGCCACTGACCCGATTTGAAGAGTGCTGGCCTCTTCCCAAGGAATCTCTTCCTGAACTCCCTTAAAACTTTATCATAGTATTCCTTGCTGACTGTCTGTCCAGTAGGAAGCCAGTGCATGAAGAAAGTACGTTTACAGAGAGACAGAGACAGATAGACAGGGAGAGAGAGTGGGAGAGAGAGAAAGTAAAAACTAACAACCCAGTAAGTATATGTACATATATGAATGTACGTGCATGGATGTGAATGTACTCCCTCACAAAGCACATACTGGTATGTATATAAAGGCTAGAGGTCCTTACAGAAAATAACCTCCAATAAGAAATTCATAGACACGAATCCTGGGATTAAAATGGATCACATCTTCACAAAAAACAGGAACTAAAGACTATACTAATCATTATCAATTTCCTGAAGATGGCCTAAATGCCTGAAACACGTGTAGAGCAGAAGTATGTGAAATTATAAAAATCTAAATACCAAATTCAAGTTTAATTGGGAATCTATTCATTACACACACACACACACACACACACACACATATATATATGTATATATATATAAGAAGAAGTGAATTGAATCCGACAAAAAGTATGTAGAAAAAGGTAAAAACGGAAGAAAGATAATATTTCTATTCATTTGGAAGTCTTTATCAGGGTTTGTAGATAATATATGAAAAATGGAATCTGTTTTTCACATAACAACATCTACAAAACTTCCAACTGAATCAAAAAATTATCTGCGATGATTATTTCTCTCACAAAAATAATTTTGATAAAATATTTTTTATTGAGACAAAACCTTGAAGTACAAACGCGTCGACACAATAATGGAGCCATCAAACGTATAACTTTCTTCCGTGTTTACCTTTTTCTACACACACACACACACACATATATATATATATATATATATATATATAAAAGTAAATAAAGGATTGTAATCCCACAATATGTAGAAAAATTGATAACAAGGTAATCCAAGTGGAAGGAGAGATTTATTGAGAAGTCGACACTATAGCGTTTTGGTTCTACTGAACCATCATCAGGACCATGAGGGGTGATATTAGCGATATTAAGTCAACGATGGTTGTTTAAAAATGCAATATACAAAAATATTGGTATTTTGTGACGGTGATACCAATTGTAATTGGTGCTCTTGGTACAGACAGCAAATGATTGGTAAAAGAACAAGAGTACTTGGAAATAAGAGGACGAGTGAAGACTATCCAAACAACAGCATTGTTGAGATCGGCCAGAATACTGAGAAGAGTCCTGGAAACTTGAGGAAACTTGTTGTTACTCTAACTCCAGTGAAAAACCATCAGTTAACGCTGATGTGAAAAGCTCTCAAGGAGTAGTATAATAATAATCATTATAATTATCTTATAATCATCAACAAAAAAATAGAACTAGCAAAATCGTAGACTTTACTCTCCCGGCTGACCACAGGATAAAACTGAAAAAAATTGAAAAGAAGGATAAGTACTTCGACCTTGCTAGGGAATTGAAAAAGCAATGGAACAAGAAAGTGACAATTGTACTGATTGTGATTGTCGCTTTTGGTACAATCATCAAAGGATTATTAAAGAGACTGGAAGACTTGGAAATAAGAGGACGAGTGGAAACTATTCAAACTACTACATTATTGAGAACGACCAGAATACTGAGGAGAGTCCTGGGAACTTGTGGAGACTAGCTGTCACTTAAACTCTAGTGAAAGACCATCAGCTAACACTGATGTGAAAAGCTTTCAAGGAGTAAATGATAATAATAATAATGATATTGGATAAGCAACAGCAGTTTCATGTAACTATTCTAAATACAAATAATGTTCACACAGTTATATGTTATCACGTTATCCTAAAGCAGATGATTATCAAAAAGATCAACCACTTGTCAGATTGGACCAGAGAGTATTTCCAGTGAAGGAGTGCTCCACACTCCTCAGATCTCTAGAAGTGCTGCCTAACTATCAGATGCAGCCTAGTGTCATACCCAGAAAATCATTTTTTTGGCCGGGGGCTGTCTTAACCCTCTGCTAGGAATACGGTTAGGGTATTTTGGGCGAACGCCCCGGGGCCTGTTCTGGACTTCGGTCCCGAGCGTGGCCCTGGAAAAGGAACAATGGTGGACTTGGGGCCTTTAATTAGGCACCTAGTTTCGACTAGGCTACCTTCGGGTGGGCGAGCTGCATTTTTTTTTGTCTCCTTTGTCCCCCATGCACGGCACTAGACCAAGCGTCTAGTTGAAGCCGTTAACTGGCATACGTGCCCGGACCCACATTTGGGTTCGTGAAACTGCTTGCCTCATCAGGCTCACATTGCACTAAGTGAGCCGATGAGCAGCACTGACAAGCAGGGTTCGAGTCTCGGCTCGTTCCCGACCCCCCTCCCCTTTATCCCCACTTTAATTGGCCTTCGGGCTTTTGACCTTGTGTCAAGTCGTGTCTGGTGGGAGGCAGCGACAAATACTCTGTTAGGGTATTCTATGCCTTGTCGGCATGGTGGAAGAAAGAAAGAGAGGAGATTGAGATGTATAAGATACCTGTCCAGAATTTGGGGTGTAATTGCTAATAGGACTGATCTGCGACATCGAAGTATACAAGTTCGAACCCCAGGAGTTCTATAACGTTCTTATACCTTTGATGAAGACATGAACCCCTTTATATCCGCTTCGACAAGGATGGCTTCGGTATACGATAACTCGCGAAAGTTGATATGCCATTGACTCAACCAAATAACTAACCAACCAAACCTGTCCAGAATTTATCTCTTAAGTTTGAATATCACTATAAGCTTTGCAAAGGCGAAGCTTAAATTGTTAACCAGTCAGTGAGGAAGCTACAGAGAATGCATTAAAACAAGTAATATATCGTGAGATTCTACGGACTGAGTTTGTCGACTATGTGACTCCTGGTGACTACTCGTTTTCCCGAAGTAAAATATGTCGTTAAAAGGAGGATTCCGGAGCGTAGATAAAATAAGGCATGAGTCAGAGTACCGAGAGTGCACTCCCTAGAATGTTCTAGTTGGTACAAAAGGATGCTGGATTAGTGAGTGAGGCTCCAAGAAAAGTACTTTGATGAAACATCTTCCAAATTAGATTATTTTTCGCTAATATTAAATTACTGGATATTTTCCAGACACCACACACACACACACACACACACACAAATATATATATATATATATATATATATATATATATACAGAACATAAGTTTAGAAATTTGAGCTGCACAGCAGAACCGTAGAGATTACCAACCTTCAATTGTGGCCCCGTGTGAGCAGTTGTATTTGTGAACATTTTATCAACATGAGCCAAGGGAATAATTTGAAAGAAATGGTGGGAACAGGTTACTAAGACTAATGTATAACATTCCCCAAAGGGTTCGATAGTAGCTATAATATATGTGTATTTTTATCCGTTTAAGATACAAAGGCATTTATGGTCTAGGGGTAATCGTCGTAGGAAATAGAAACGGCCGCTCGAGTTCAAATCCAGAACGAAGCTGTTTGCAATACACTTTAGAAAGGTATAAATCCAATTATTCTCGCTCAAGATAAGATTAAATAGAAGGGCAGACCGGGCTCTTCAAGCTTAGTACTGCAACCAGTCTCTGAGAAGGAAAACTTTGAATTGAATCCAGAATTGGAGAAGGATTAATTGCGCCACAGCGTCGCCGAAACCAAACCATCTCTCTCTCTCTCTCTCTCTCTCTCTCTCTCCATTCACAAATATATCAGCCCAGTCATTTGGTACAGAAGAGTATGCCAACTTAATCTCTGCCCTCGATATGACACTAACCATCTGAGGGTGAGGCTCCAGTCATGGATTTTTGGGGAAGTTGTAGTACTTCTCCACTGCCATTACTCCCAGGTCCACTCTGATCTGGAGAGATAGTAACTGTTAGGGTCTCATCTATTGTCTAATAGAACTGTTTGATCCTTTACTATACTTGATACCATATAACTGTGTGCAAGCAAATGATTTAAATCAAATTGAATAATTAGTATTAGATATGTTTATGAGCCTAAACAATTTTATCTTAAACGCTTTTGGTTTGTTCGTTTCTTTGTTTGATTGGTTGTTCGTTTTACGAGATCTCAAATCTTAATGGGTTATTTGATACTGAAATTAGGGTTTGTTTTTGTTTTTTGTTTTTTTTTCTTTTTGCGAGCGATTATGCGGTTCCAAGTAAATAATTATTTCTGAATAATATGCAGCATTCATGTAACTATATTAATTTAAACCAAGTTTTTTGAATTCAAGTACTCCTGTCTGACATAAATAATTTGTGAACTGTTATATGGTTTCAAGCATTCCAATCTAATATTTATAACCTGTATATACTTATGCGATTTCAAGTATTTAAATCAACTATATGGTGGTGTTTATGACATATTAGCCTTCGGAAGTCATTTAATGCCAAATCCTCTTTAAACACACACACACACACACACATATATATATATATATATATATATACACATGATTCATAAACGAATAGTTTGAAAGTAGCGTTAGTTTTAAACAAGGTCGTGGTCATTTTTTTCCTCACAGTTAAATGGTTTCGAGGTGCCCGAGGTGTAATGGTTATCTGCGGCGGTGCCCGTGGTGTAATGTTTATCGTCGTAGGAAATGAACACGGCGACACGAGTTCAAATCCTGGACGAGACTGATTGCATTTCACATACCCTTGAGAAAGGTATGAATCCAATTATTCTCCCTCCAGCTATGGGTAAATAGTAGGGCAGACTTGGTTCTTCAGCCTTGGTAAGGCAACTAGTCTACGAGAAGGAAAACTCTGAATTCAAACCTGTTAAACTCCGCTTAAAATTGACCTTGTGTAATATGCTGCCCGATAGGAGGGGTTGGGTAAATATAGTTAAATGGTTTTGAGTACGGTAAATGATTAGATAGTTCCATTTGACCAATAGTTGAGATCCTAAAAGGCACTTCTATTACGGGTCAGAGACGACCGGGGAGTAATGACAATGAGGGCGTACTCTTCTCTTTCCTAACCTCCAGTACTGAAGCCTCACCATCAGATGTTTTAATGTTATTTCCAGGACACATTTACTTTCTTATAGAGATTCAGTCGGGATATTCTACAGTCCAAGCTGACTGGGCTAGCAATTAAATGGTTTCAAACAACTAATAATTCTCATTTGTAAAAAAATAACAACTTCAAAGTTGGTTGATTGGCTGTTTGGGTTTTATGGTATATCAACCTTTGAAGGTTATTTTATGCCAAATCCATTTTTATACAAATAATCATTTCTATCTCAAACAATTCAGTTTAGCATGAGTAAATAGTTTGATTATCAAAAACATTTCTATTTCAATCTATTCAGTTTATTCAAACAGTTCTAATTTAGCTAATTCAGTTTAGTATAAGTATACATTTTGTTTACACAGTAACATGTCAAAACAGTTCTATATTAAACAATTCAGTTTAGCGTAAGTAGAGTTTAAAATTCAAAAACAGTTCCATTTCAAACAGTGTAGTTTAGCATAAGTACACAGTTTAAATATAAGAACACAATTTGTCAAAAACATTTCAATTTCAAGCTATTCAGTTAAGTCAAACAATTCTAATTTTAACAATTCAGTTAAGAATAAGCATGCTGTGAGTTCTTTTTAACCCATAGATAAGGCTCTATCATGTGCTACCATTCCGGGACAGAGTGTACCTGGGAGTAATAGCAATGAAAGGTTGCTCCACATTTCCCAAAGCCCTAACATCCCTGGAATCTCACCATCATATTGTTTAGTGTCATATCCAGGACTCTTGTTGTGGGGGTCTTACCCTTCTGCAGAGGTGCAATCGGTGTATTCTACAGCACCAACCGACTGGGCAAAATATCTGACCCCCCCCAATTAGTTTCAATAATTTGCACATAGTTATTCCTTTTGAGTACGGCTCCCTAATACTAATTATTCAAGTAATTACCGTATTTGACGGCATATAAGTTGCCCTTTGTTATATTAAAAATATCTTTTAAAATTTCCCTGCGTCTTAAATGCCATATGTTCGTTTAAATCCGCGATAGTTACCCGAAATTAGCTACCTGACAACTCCTATTAGCTTAGACTTAAGAGTAACTTTCATGTGTAATATAATGGGGTAGGCATTTCGTTTTATATATCTTGCCTTTGGGTTTAGTTAGACTGAGAACCTTTTGGCTCTGTGCATGGGTTAGTTAGGTGCAAACATGAGCGCAGGTGTTCACACGCGTACGCGGAGCGGACGTGTCATTCTGAGATGTCACAATAAAAATCCCAGATAGTGGATGTGACCAGGGATATGAGTGACGTCACGCACCGGAAGCGTGGGCTAAGATTTGAGAAAAGTCGGTTAGTTGAGATTGAGACCTGGGCGAAGCCAGTCGAATATGTGCGCTACGAGTGCCGCACGTGTTGGTGGGGGGGGTCAGATGAAAAAGTCAGTATAGAAAGATGTATCTCTCTCCTTATGGCGAAAAACCTTTTAAGTCAAAGGTAATAAAATGTTTCGTACCTGAACTAAGAAGTTGTAGGTGTTTTTCGTGTTTCGGGATTGCAATGTTCTATGTATATATGTTATAAACATTCTATGTACGTTTCACATATTCCTGTATGGCTATGTTACATCTATACAGATAAATGGTTTCGATTATTTGCTATCTAACATTAATAATTCTATTCGATATTAATCATTTGTTTGTACACGTTGAAGTTGTTACAAATATTGCTACTTAACACTAATTATTTTATTCAACATTATTCAAAATTTTTCATTCATTTGAACACAGTAAAATGGTTCCAAGTATTGTTATCTAATACCAATAATTCAATCTGGGCACGCACTTAATAATTTTAAGTATTGCTAATCCACACTAATAATTCTATTCAACATAAGTCATTCGTTTGCACACAGTTGAATTGTTTCAAGTATTGATATGTATCACTAACAATTCAATAAAACATCAGCCACTTTTTTACATGCAATTAAATGATCAAACAGTTCTAACAATTCAGTTTAGAATCAGTCAGTTATTTGCACTCTGTTTAAATGTCAACCAGTTCTCTTTTACTCAGAGATAGGATGCTATCAACTGCTACTCCTCCGGGTCACGGTGGACCTGGGAGTAATAGCAATGTATGGGTGCTTCACTTTCCCCAATGCTCCAGCATTACTGGAGCCTCATCATCAGATTGTTTAATGTCATATCCAGAACACTCGTTCAGAGAGTCTTAGCCCTCTGCAGAGATGCAGTCGGTGTATTCTACAGCCCCAGTTGATTGGTCTAATCTATATGGGTTCAAGTGACTAACGATAAGGATTCTTTATAAACAATAATACTTCAAGTTTAGTTTGTTTGGTTTGTTGGATTTTATGGCGTATGTTGATACGGTTATTTAACGCCAAATCCATTTTTATGTATATAATCTGTTCTATCTAAAACAATTCAGTTTAGCATAAGTACACATTTTAATTGTCAAAAACATTTCTATTTCAAACTATTCAAGCAGTTATATGTAACTATTCAGTTAAGTGTAAATATAGTTTCAATGTCGAAAAGCAGTTCTATTTCAAATAATTCAGTTAAGAATAAGCACGCAGCTTAAATGTAAGTACGGTATAATTGTCAAAAACATTTCTATTTCAATCTATTCAGTTTACTCAACCAATTCAGTTTAGCATAAGAATGCTGTTAGTTCTATTTAACCCATAGATAGGGCCCTATCAGGTGCTACCACCCCGGGCCAAAGTGGACCTGGGAGCGATGGCAATGAAGGGGTACTCTGCATTCCCTAAAGGATTCTTTAGTGTCATATCCAGGATACTCGTTGGTGGGTCTTACCCCTCTGCAAAGAAGCAGTCGGTGTATTCTACAGCCCCAGCTGACTAGGCAAAATAATACTTCAAGTAATTATTCTTAGTGATAATAATTTGCACACAGTTACATGATTTCAAGTATTCCCACCAAATACTACTAATTGTACCATATCCGTACCAAATAGAACGGGTTTATGCGTGTCTCGCAACGTTTCAAAGTGGTAGTCGGATCCTGTTGTAACCTCTCCATGGGAAAAGGTGACGAACTTAGGAATTTCTGTCTTAGTTTACTAACACAAAAGTTTATTCGCTTCTAAACTCTTTAAGCAATCGTCGAGAGATAGAAAGAGAGTATGAAAGCTGAGTAGACCACGTGAGCTGGACAAATAGAAACAACATGTCATGAGAAGAGAAAGAGAGGGCAGACACAGACCTTGAATTTTCTTTCTGTATTTCTGTTTTAGTTTTAGCGGGCTTGTTTGCTGGTTTCGTCTCCGCAGCTATGCGTCTGATGTAAAACCCTTTTCGGAGCTGCAGTTTGGCATCGTATCAAGGAGTGTTTCTTTTTTGAGGTTACGCCTCTATACTGATGCAGTCGGTGTATTTTAAGGTTCACCAAAGAGTTCTTCATCCGTCATCTTATATAGTCCTAATAGCTCGGTTAACCTCGTCTCTCTTTACATTCCACTGGCTGATGTTTAAATGTCGTCACATCTCATAGCTAACCAACTCTGAACCCGAGTCGTCCCCTTACATCCGCTTAGTGTCGGAGGGAGGAATATATCTCTATTCGGTGGTTCTACAGTTGCACAGATTTAGGACCTCAGGGTTTTTTCTAGTCATTTTTAATTACCGTACTCATTCCCCCGTGACTTGTTGACCTACAACGAGTGCTTTAGCCTGACTCACTCAGGTCAGCTGCCCGTTTGTAGAGTCTCTGTCTGCTTTCTCTTTTTATTATTTTTTCTTTTCACTCTCCTTCCCTAGAAATTTACCTCCCGTAACTCAGCCGCGTTATTGCCCAGTCGCCAGGAGCTGCAGACTACAACGACTACATCTCTGCAGAAGGGTAAGACCCCCAACGAGTGTCCTGTTCATGACATTAAACAATCTGATGGAGAGGTTCCAGTAATGCTGTAGCTTTGTGGAATGCAGAGTACCCTTTCATTGCCATCGCTCCCAGGTCCGCTCGGGCACGGAGTGGTAGCCCTTGAAAGGGTCCTATCTATGGGTAAAAAAAAAAAAAACTGTGTATTTATGCTAAATTGAATTGCTCGAAATAGAACTGCTTTGACTTTTAAACTATGTACTTATGCTAAACTGAATTGTGTGAAATGGAATTGTTTTTGTATGTTAGACCGAATTGCTTGAAATAGAACTGTTTTGACATTTAACTGTGTGTAAATAAAAACTATACTGATACTAAGCTAAATTGTTTGAAATTAAACGGTTTGAATAAACTGAATAGCTTGAAATAGAAATGTTTTTGATAATTAAACTGTGAACTCATGCTAAGTTGAATTGTTTGAAATTGAAATTTATTTGCATACAAATGAGTTCGGCATTAAACAACCCACAAAGGTTGATATGGCATAAACCCAAACAAACAAGCAAAATCAATCACGTCACACAATTTTCCAATGGGTTTATTCCACCCATTGATGGCATCTTAACAGGTACTACCACTCCGACTCAGAGTGAACCTGGTAGAACTGACGACAAATGAGTGATAACCCACAAAGTTTGATATGCCATTAAACCAAATGAAAGACTCCACACCACCTCAGAAGTCTTGTTCACGAAGCTCAATACCAGTATCATACCAAGGAATATTTTGTTGGGATTACCCCTCCATGAAAAAACTGAATAAATGTGCTTTAATCAAGCAGGTGACATTTCCACACAAGAGGGAACTTCTCTGAAACTGGTAGACAAATTCACCTACCGAGGAAGCAGTGTTTCATCAACCGAAAAAGACGTCGACATGCGGCTAACGAAGGCATGGACAGCTATCGATAAGCTATCGATCATATGGAAATCAAACCTGACCAATAAATCAAACGCAGTTTCTTCCAGGAAGCAGTCGTATCGATACTGCTGTATGGATGCACCACTTGGGCGCTAACTAAACGGCTGGAGAAGAAGCTAGACGGCAATTACACAAGAATGTTGCGAGCAATATTGAATAAGTCCTGGCAGCAACACCCCACAAGGCACCATCTATACGGCCACCTGCCTCCCATCACGAAAACTATACAAGTTAGACGAACCAGACACACAGGACACTGCTGGGGAAGTAGGGACGAGCTCATAAGTGATGTACTCCTATAGACCCCCACATATGGCCGAGCAAAAGCAGGACGACCAGCTCGGACATACATACAGCAGTTATGTGAGGATACGGGATGTAGCCTAGAAGACCTGCCAGAGGCGATGAACGATAGGGAGATGTGGGGAGAGAGGGTCAGGGATATCAGTCATAATTACTGGATTGACTTCTATCTACCTATTTTAAATAATATATCACTAGATGTATCTTTATTATTATAGTTTTTTTTATAATGTTTGGAACTAATTCTTCGTTTGGTTTGATTTGGTTTGGTTGTTTGGGTTTGATGGCATATCAACCTTTGTAGGTTATTTAACGCCGAATCCATTTTTATGAAAATAGTTCTTTTACAAACAATTCAGTTTAGGATAAGTACGCAGTTTAAATGTAAGTACAGTTTAATTGTGAAAAACATTTCTTTTTCAAGCTATTCAGTTTAGTCAAGCAATTCTAATTCAGCTAATTCAGTTTAGTATAAGAACAGATTTTGTTTACACACAGTTAAATGTCAAAACAGTTTAATATTAAACAAATTAGTTTAGTGTAAGTACAGTTTCAATGTAAAAAAACAGTTCCATTTCAAATAATTGTTTTTAATAATAATATTTTAAAATCATTGTTTTGTTTTTATGGCATATCAACCTTTGTAGGTCATTTAACGCCAAATTCTGTCTATATATACATACATATTCAACCAAAGATTTCAAAACGAATATTAAAGTAGGTAAATTTTTCTATTAGCAGGATTTCATTTGTTTGCACAAGATTCTAATTCTTCGTCGCTAATTTTGTAATGTTCAGTGAGGGAGTGGGGTGGTAATTTTGGTCGATACTTAAAAATCTCTTCCCTCTCGTACAATTCTGAATACTGAGTCAGGAATACTAAACAATACTAACAAGGATGTTATATTTCACCCCTATTTTGCATACGTCTTACTCTCTTCGGTATTTGTCATCCGTCCCACCAACAGACAAGTATGGCACGAGGCCATTTTTAAGGTGGGTCCGGTCGCAGGGCCTGTAGCCCATACGCGTCCTGCATTGCCAAAAATACCTTCGGCCCCGTCGGCATTCCCCTTATTGGGGCGTCTCAGGTGCCAGGCAATAAACCTACCCACTGAGGCCGGAGGAAATCTCCATTGCCGAGGCACTCCCGGCCAGATCCGTGCCAAGGCGAAACACAGCCGGCCGAATGCGACCCAACAACTGGAGAGGAGAAGACGAAAACCGCTTCTGTCTAATCTCTCTTTAGTAATTTACAAAGCTCTTTGCTTCGATGTAGCACAAGGCCTAATGTATGGGG
The DNA here is from genome assembly GCA_963585895.1 of Sepioteuthis lessoniana. Classification (NCBI taxonomy): domain Eukaryota; kingdom Metazoa; phylum Mollusca; class Cephalopoda; order Myopsida; family Loliginidae; genus Sepioteuthis; species Sepioteuthis lessoniana. The sequence goes on from OY757914.1 coordinate 101,222,237, forward strand.
CGCCCAATGAGATTCGCACTCACTCGTGTAGGTTTGCTAGTCTAGCTTGCTAACCGTTACACCACCAGAGGTGCCCTTCTGTCTAATATCTTTATTTCCGACAAAGTATACAAAGTTTACTTTTCGGTGGGCACAAGGCCCAAGAATTTTTTGGGTGGGTGGGTGAAGGGAAAGGGACGAAAACTGTATTATTCTATATCATTTTATGTAGCCCTAGCTAGTCCCTCTCATCGTCCACAATCATTCTTTCCATTTATTCCATACAATAAATTTCTTCATCCACCCAACCACACCACAACCACCAAAATACCTCATTTGCTCCATGAAACCCCACTTAAAACCCGACAAAATGTAATGACATATGTACAGCGAGTGAAAGGATGATGGGGGGTTGGAGAAAAAAGCCCCAGAGTAAACAAAATATAAACCCGGTTGGTTTCCCTCCCACCCCCTTCTATGTTCTGGAGAGTCGACTGTTTTCTGGTTTCTGGGTAGGACCCAAAAACAAGCCGAAGCTTTCCCTATAGGGGGCAGTCCTAAGGTTAAACGGGATAAAAGAACAAACGGGAAAGGGCGTCGGTCAGGAAAGTGAAATGAACATGGAAAACAGAAATGTGTGACCAAGATACTCAAGGGGGGGGACTCAAGAAGTAGTAGAAGGGTGAAAAAAGAAACTGGGAATGGGGAGGATCTTGAGGCCTTCTGTCTAATCTCTCTTCGGGGGTCAGACCTCTATCTGACCCATTTATATATCCACTACTTCTAGTCACATGAACTCCAGTAGAACAATCCATTCCAACAATTATGCTTGTTGGCAAGAGATCTGTGTTCGAACCACGACTCTGTATTGGTATACACTTCTGCATAACATATTTTTTTTCATTTCTTTTTTTTTATTTTCAAATTTTTGTTTCCGTAAATTGAAAACGTCATGCAGATTTTCTTTGTTGTAAAATCTTGTCAAATGTACGTTTTTTTCATACGTTGTCTTATCGCAAGACGGAAGATGAGCTCTAACACCTGTTGAATAATACGTATTTTTTTCTTTTTGTGCCACCTCGGCCTTTTACAGCGATAGACCATGAAACGGAAATTAAAAGCGTCAAACTGTAAGTCTGTCTTGTGACTGTCTTAAAGGAAGAAGTCGCTCGTACCCGGAAAGTCACAAAATCTTCACTAAGAGACAGCCGCAAAATAAAGAAATATATAAAATAAAAAGGTAAAATAGAATGAGATGAAATAAATATCTTTCTATTCCATAATAAACAGCTTTACGGATGTCGATAATAATTCTCTTTTTTTTCATTTTTTATTTTAAATAAAACAAAATGAAAAGCCTTTTCTCCAACGTGAAAGCTAAAATATGGCTAAAAAAAGGATATGAAAATAACTTAATTTCTAAGCATCGTAAACTCGTACATTTTAAAGTTTGGCGGGGCACAATTTTCCTACTTGAATTTTCACTATTTTCCTTTGCCTTGTATTAAAATGAAATTTTCATAAATATGAAGTAGTGACTTTAAGGCGTAACTGGTATTTCTCTTATCTGTGCATTTGCCATCTAAAATCGATTTTAGTTTATGTACGAGGATCATTTAATAAGTTTTCAGACTTTTTTCGTATTGGCACTTTTATTGATAGTACACACGAAACTCTAGTCCCCTTCGAATGCAATGAACTTGTTCTACCGTTCCAACAACTTCTGGAAGGCCCCATGGAAGTCCTCTTGTATGAACGTGTCAATGACCTTCGTCACAGACTATTTCATCTTCTCAATTGTCTCATAACGTCAGCCTCTGAGCTTAGGGAATAAGCAAAAGTCACAGGGAGCAAGGTCTGGACTATAGGGACATTGAGGAACTGTCTTGATGCCCATCTTGCTCAAATAATCTGTGACAAGGATGGAGTCGTGGACTGGTGCATTGTCCTGGTGGAAATGTCACTTACCCGATTTGAAGAGTGCTGGTCTCTTCCGACGGAATCTCTTCCTGAACTCCCTTAAAACCTCAACATAGTAACCCTAACCCTAAGCCTTTGGCCAATCAATTCTGGTGTATTGACTTCCTTACTCCTCTCACACCTCTCATCATCCCTCACAGACTCCCTGGCTTCCTTGAATCGCTTATGTCACTCAAAAACTGATGACCGATTCATGCAAGATGGTCGAAAAGCAGTCTGAAGCATTCCATACATTTCTGTGGCATTTTTTTCCAAGTTTAAGACAGAATTTTATTGCATATCGTTCTTCTAAAGTGTCCTCACGTCCTGATTGCATTTTTGAAATTAACCAGCTGTGACAATCAGGCTTTAGTAGGGTGTATTCGAATTCCTGCTGTAGCTGTTCATTTGAACTTGAAATCATAAAATTTAGTCAGTCATCTCATAAGATGTATAGCAATAAGACACTGAATTTTCAAGAGTCAATGACAATTTTAAATGCCTGTACAAAAAAAGTCTGGTAACGTATTGAATTCACCACGTATTTACCCAGGCTCTCCTCACAAGCAGGGTGCGGCACGAGGTCATTTTTTTAAATAAATTCTAACAGATTTGAATTCGGAATATTTTCTTCTCCTTGCTTGGTTGCCGTATTAAATTTGAAGAACTTAACAACTTCCTTTTTTTTAAGCCAAATAGAAATTAGATTTCTGGAGCCATCATACATTCCTACGAATTACATATGGGTGCACTACACGCAGCCTTTATTCTATGTTTCATTCCGGTTTAGAGTCCAACTCTAGTATTGGGCACTCTAAAGAGGATTATGGGAGTCAATGTGACGTGGTGGCTACCGAGCTGGACTCTGATATTGTAGTAAGCGACTTCGAATTTCAGTTGCGACATTACGTTTAATTTTGGATTAATACTTTTTGTAAAGATATGGGTGGAATAGTACCACTATTGTTCTTCTACAATGACAACTTTGGCATTAAATAACCCATGAGAGTTGATATACCATTAAACAAACCAAATTAAATAAGGTTTCTTTTTTGAAATAAAATATTATAACAAAAATAAAGCAAGTTTCCTCAATTAAATATGGTGGTATTTTTAGCTTAATTGGATGGGGCTGTAGAATACATCTATAACCTCTCTGCAGTGAGGTAAGTCCCCTTCCCTCCATGAGCATCCTGGATATGACACCAAACTATCAACTGGTGAGGCTTCGGCTCTGGAGCTTCATTGCCATTGCTCCCAGGTTCACTCTGACACGGAGTGGTAGAACGTGATAGGGCCCAATCTATGGGTCAAATAGAAGTCTTTGACCATTTAGCTGTGGAAGTAAGTGACCGATGTTTAATTCAATTGTTAATGATACTTAGCAATACTTCGAAACGTTTGACGGTATGCAAATGAAGGGACAGTGCTGAATAGAATAATTAGTGTTACTTTGCAATACTTGAAACCACTTCACTATGAATAAACAAATGATTAATATCAGATAAAAATATTATTGTTAGATAGAAATAATTAAAACCAGTTAACAGAGTAGAAACAGCAGCAATACTAGTATGTAAACAAATTAGCCCTAATGCATTTAAAAATGAAATTAACTATCAACTATTCCCTTACAAATGATATATATAACGATTTAAGTATATGCCAAAAAAATTACTGATGTCGAATTAAATTGTTTTAATTATCAAGCAATATTTGAAACCATTTAACAGTTCGCAAAAAGAATGACGTGAGGCTCCTTTATAAATTTATTTACAAAATGTGTTCACAAATCAGGTATCTAAAATATGTGTATAAACAGGATTTGGCATTAAATAACCAAGAAGTGTTAACATGTCATAATACCCAAACAAACATGACGGTATTTTGTCTCTGGGATAATCTTTTTGTTTCATTTTGTCGAAAGAAAAGCAAATGGAACCCCAAATTGAACATGTGACCACTATATAAAGACCAGATTCACATCAATCAAGTCACCATATGCAAGGTCAACACAATTTTTGGAGCCTTTAAATAAAATATTAGATGGCTTGACGTTTGTTATTACTTTAGGTCCGTATCAATCTGATAATTTATGTTTAATTTCTGAGATAAACTCTCCTCTTTTACATTAGTAAAGGGGAATATTATTTTGAAATTGTTTGGAGATGAGATGGACGACGACAATGACAAAGATATAATTGTCAAATAAACACGAAAAAAAAAATTAAACTATAGGCACCATCTTCTGTTTATTATCTGTTGTTGTTTCTTTTTTGGGGGGGAGAACATTTTTTTTTTCTTTTGAATGATGCAGCGGAAGAAGAAGGCTGTAGACTGAAACGGCTGAAACGTTGCTCAAACAATGAATGCGGTATAAAGAATGAGTGCAAAAATCGGAAAAATTCTGTGTTATGGTTAGCAAGCTAGCTAGACAAGCAAGCCTTCACAAGTGAGTTCGAGTCTCATTGGACACCCCATTCATGCCGTCTTGTGCCACATCTAAGCAAGATGTTTTGTAAATTACGACTCTTGGAAAGAAAATTACTCTTCTGATAATATCATGTGTAACCATCGGGTTCCTGTTAAAACTGCCACCCATTATGATATTAACCCTTCAATTTACGAAAGAGTGATAACATCCAATTAACATTTCATATTTATCTCTATTATCTCAAAAATTTAGAGGGGTGTTCTCGTGGTGTAATGGTTAAAGCGGAAGACTTCGAAATCGTTGTAAGCAGGTTTGTACTCCAGTCGCGCTATTACGTTCACTTTCGGACAAATACCCTTGGGAAAGGTATGAAACCCCTTATCCTCCCAGCTTTGGGTTAAATAGTACCACTACTGTTCTTCTAGGAGAATAGCTTCGGCATTAAATTACCAACAAAGATTGATATGCCATTAAAAACAAAGAAACAAAACCAATCAAAAATTTGGTGGCTCAGTCGTTTTTAAACGAATAATTTCCGACATATTTTTTAAACAAACCCGAGCTCATTTGGTTTCAAGATTAGTAATTCATTAAATGGTTCTATCTGACCCATTGATGTGATCCTTATAGTTATTTCACTTCTAGCCAGAGTGGACTTGTGATTAATGGCAATAAAGAGACACTCTGCATCCCCTAAAACTCCAGGACTGGCGCTGCACCACCAATTGTTTTAGTTTCCTATCAGGACACACGTTGGGAAAGTTTTACCATTCTGCAGAGATGAGATGTTGGCATATTCAACCGCTGCAGACGACAGGGCTGTAAAAAAATGCTGTTGCGCGCGATTACAGACTCCACAAAATTATTATTTCGTTTGAGTGAAAATTACTTTTTCAGCAAATTCCACTTTATATTAACTATTTGCAACCCAAAGCGGAGCAAGTTTGATTAAACCTGGTGGAAATGGATCTGCTCATTTAGGGCTTTCCTTACTGACTTAAGACACGTTATATTCTACTTCTAAACTTTCTAGGGTCATTTAATTATGTGACTTTCTCGTCCAATGAAAGCCAAAATCACAAATAATCTCATAGGTTATCACACGTTATTTATATTTGTGTAACACAAGTGTTTTTCGACATCGTTTCAAAGTAATCTACTCTACCTGACACATAATAGATTCTCCCAATCTATTTCGAAAAAGACATCCTAGGAACTGCTATGAAAGTTAGTATTAACTCATAAACAACGTTCTCTTGTGGACTGCTACGCATGGACACACCAATGGTGGCATACCAGCAAGGACTTACATTAATTAGCTTTGTGTAAGCATTGGATGCAGTGTAGAAGACCTGCGAGGAGTGATGGATGATCAGGAGGGATGGCGAGAAAGAATCAGAGAAATCCGTGTTGTCAGCTTGACTTTATGATGATGATGGTAATGTTGACATTATATATATATATGTATATATATATAAGTGTGTGTGCGTGTGTGTTTGCATATATGGAAAGAGAGAAAGAGAGAGAGAGAGAGAGAGAGAGAGAGAGAGAGAGAGAGAAAGGAATTTTCATTGATAAACACATCTCTAACCACTAATTAAAAAATGTTCATTTCCTTCTAAATTATACATAGTATTATCTTAGTATTTCTTGCAGAATATTATGCTATAAAAACGGATATCATTAGGTATTATTTATTCCCAAACGCAGTAGCATTGAAACTCTGTATGTATCAATCCAACTTCTATGTATTGATTCTATCTCTCCACCACGAGCAGGAGGCGACACAAAGCCAATGTTTACGCGAAATACAGCTGGTTTTGAATTCAGACTTTTCCTTCTTGGTTAGACTGGTTGTCGAACCAAGCTAAAGAAATCAGTCTGCCAACTATTTACCCATAGCTAGGATAAGAATAAAAAGAGTCATGTCTTTCCAAAAGGCATTAGGGTGAAGTGAAATGCAAAGAGCCTCCCATTTCCCATGACGATAGCCATTGAATAAAGTGGACCTCAATGACTTAAAATACGTATACGTAGTACAATAAATCTACATAAACCTCTGATATTTATTTATACAGTTGTATTTTTATGCCAGTGGCGTCAAATATTTTTAACAGAGTTTTAATACTGTCAAGTTTGGTCATAAATAGCGTCTAATAATAATCCGTTTAGATTCAAGAATTATAAAAATAACACTATCTTTGGTTTTGACAGGGACGGAATTTTTTTAAAACTTTCCTCCTTCTTTAGTAAAATTAGTCCTAAATACTTACAATATCCATTATCTATTTTTTAAAACTTTCCTCCTTCTTTAGTAAAGTTAGTCCTAAATAGTTACAATATCCATTATCTATTTTTTAAAACTTTCCTCCTTCTTTAGTAAAGTTAGTCCTAAATAGTTACAATATCCATTATCTATTTTTTAAAACTTTCCTCCTTCTTTAGTAAAATTAGTCCTAAATAGTTACAATATCCATTATCTATTTTTTAAAACTTTCCTCCTTCTTTAGTAAAATTAGTTCTAAATAGTTACAATATCCATTATCTATTTTTTAAAACTTTCCTCCTTCTTTAGTAAAATTAGTCCTAAATAGTTACAATATCCATTATCTATTTTTTAAAACTTTCCTCCTTCTTTAGTAAAATTAGTCCTAAATAGTTACAATATCCATTAACTATTTTTTTTAAAATCAATTATAACTTAGTTATACTTACGTCCTAGTCAGCCGGGGCTGTAGAAATACCAACTGCATCCATGCAGAAGGGTAAGATCCACCTACCAATGATTTTCCTGGATATGACACTTAACAATCTGATGGTGAGGCTCCAGTCATGCTGGAGCTTTGGGGAATGCCGAGTACCTCTTCATTACATTCATTTCATCGCTCTCAGGTTAACTCTGGCACGGAGTTGTAGCACCTGTTGGGATCCGATCTATGGGTCAAATAGAACTTTTAGTCGATTTTAAACGGTGTGCAAACGAATGACTTCTGCTAAACTGAATTATTTGAAATAGAACTGTCTGATTATTTATATGCAAGTAAACAAATGACTGATGATTAATTGAATTGTTAATGATATATAACTATAGTTGGAACCATTTAAATGACGTTAGGTTCTTTTAAATATGCCATCATCAAAATGAGTTTACAAATCATCTATTTAACATATATATATATATATATATATATATAAAGGATTTGGTCTTAAATAACCTACAATGGTTGATGTGCCATAAAAAAACAAACCAGACCAAACAAAGCATAGTTATACGTGTACTTACATTCAATGTTTTTGTTATTATCTCAAAACAACAAAGATTTTTTTTTAAATTCTCCTACCATATATGACGTCAGTCGAACCTGAGATGGAACAGCATCAATGATGAAGAGCGCAATTTTTCTATTCTATTTTTTTCATTTGAAAAATAATTTTTAAATGAAAAATTTTAAAACATCTTTAACACCGCCCTGAAAATGTTCGCACAAACCGGAAAGTTGTCAAATTTCATATAAAGAAAACATACTCAGAATATTTGGTTTTCCATATTCTATATTTACATATTTACATACCATCCAATTTAATTCCATATTTCTCTCACATATATATATATATATATATACAGAGAGAGAGAGAGAATGAGAAAGGAAGACAGAGAGACAGATTGAGAGAATGAATGAATGACTTTAACGGCATGTCAACCCGACGATAGTTATTTTGTTGGTTGCTTTCTTTGTTTAATGGCATATCAACTCTTTTTAGGTTATTTAATGCCAAAGCCATTCTCCTAGAAGAACAGTAGTGGTACTATTTAACCCATAGCTGGGAGGATAAGGGGTTTCATACGTTTCCCAAGGGTATTAGCCCGAAAGTGAACGTAATAGCACGACTGGAGTACGAACTCGCATACTACGATTCTGCAGTCCATCGCTTTAACCATTACACCACGAGGACACCCCCAGTTATTTTGTGTTTAAACGTTTGGAAATCGCGTTCATTGAACATTGACATTCCCATTTTTGCGTAGTGGTTTATGTTTGTTTTTTAATTTTTTTTTTTTTTTTGCATAGTTATACAATATCATTGGCACGATGGTTAGAGTGTTCGCCAATGGCCCGGGATACCTAGGTTCAATCCCTGGTCGAGTCATACCAAAGACTCAAAAGATGGTATTTGATGCCTCCTTGCTTAACACTCAGCAATATAAGGTAGGGATAAAGGCTAAAGTGGAGCAATCCAGAGAAAGAGGTAGCCTGCTCCCCTACAACTCGGTATAGTTGCTATCGAAACGGGAGCCTTCGGGTCACCCTCAACTAAGGTCGCCAACAACTATACAATATCAGATATTCCTATCAAATATTATTATAGGGCTTTAAGTAAATAATAGAGTGTTCGCCAATGGCCCGAGAGACCGGGGTTCAATCCCAGGTCGAGTCATACCAAAGACTTAAAAATTAGTATTTGATACCTCCTTACTTAACACTCAGTATTATGACGTACGTATTAAGAGTAAATCCAGGTAAAGTAATAGCGCCCTCTACTACACTTCGGTGTTGTAGCCATTGAAAAGAGAGCCCACGGATCCCCCACGACTACAGTTGCCAAACTTACTTACGATTATTATCATCAAACAATTATTGTAACTATTCTTGATAGAAAGAATTTGCAGTTATATGCCATCTAGTATTCATATCTGATACGAATAATGTTCAAACAGATCTATTTGACTCATAGATGGAACCCTAATTGGTACTACCACACTGAATGAAAGTGGACCTGGGAGTAATGGCAATGAAGGACTACTTTACACTCCACAGATCTTAGGAACTGAAACCTCGCTATCATAAATAGAAAGATAGATCATCGCTTCGAAAATTTTCGAAATCTCTTATTTAAATCCAGTATTCAAACTGGTGATACATCCCGACATAATTTTCATTGCGAATGATGAAATCCCCAGTAAAACTTTATACCACCAGTTAGTTTCTAATCAAATAGCTTATATTTACTAACTATAACACTTATTAGTTTTATTTAGTCAGATAGCTTGAATTTTAATGGTGATCAAAGTCAAAATTTAGATGCAGAAAGCCGAAGAAAAAATTGAAATCCATTTATAATATACCAATTTAAATTATGTTTACCAAGATAGGAATAAAAAGGAAGTATTAATTATAGCAATGACACACTTTAGCGAAGATCCTGGGATATTTACAATTGTTTATCTTCATGAAGTACAAGGGACAAGAAGAAGAAGAAGAAGAAGAAGAAGAAGAAGAAGAAGAAGAAGAAGAAGAAGAAGAAATAAGATCATGCCAGGAAAGAAGAAGAAGAAGAAGAAGAAGAAGAAGAAGAAGAAGAAGAAGAAGAAGAAGAAGAAGAAGAAGAAGAAGAAGAATGGATAAAAAATGTTGAATTCCTTAGTTAAGCTGTATTAAGTAATGTCGCTTGACGTAGAGGAGACCGGACGGGAGATTCGTGTTGAATGGAAAAGGAAAGTCAAAAATAAACCAATCAGCTTGTGGAAAATTCCATCTGTAAATAAATGAAGAATTGTGAAAAGAAAGAAAAATAATAGCGCAAAATTTAACCAAAAAAAAGTAAAAAAAAAAAAAAAAAATCTAAAGAACTTTCCCGAACTAGAAAAAAAAAGATGGTAAAGAAAATAATAAATAAATATAAATAAACAAAAGAAGTGGGAATAAATAAATTGTTGAAAACAAATATTGATGAAACAGACGACAAGGAAGATGGCGCCGTTGTCGGGAATAACGTCACACAAGATGGCCGTCCTGAGAGGTGTAGGGCTTTAGAAAAAGCAAAGAGTTGGGGGAGGCGTAGGGTAAAAGAATGGGAGCGATGTGGCGTGGAGAGTTGAGGATACATCTCACTGATTGACAGTTAAGCTGCAACTGGTGAAGCGGCGGGGAATGTGGGGCGAGAATACGCCACCATTTAAAACCAGGGCCCAACATCTGCAGAGAATTATAAGTGCTCGGCGAAAATTGTGAGAAGGCAGAGAGGAGGGCGTTGTGCAAACAAAAAGATGGAGGAAGAGAGTCAGAGATGAGGTTGGACGGAAGAGATAAAGGGGAAATATGAATTGGAAGAAAAAAACAGAGGCTGTAAATAATAGAAGAGAAAGAAAAAGTGTGTCTTAAATAGGTTATGAGAAAGAGAGAAGGGAAAAAGGATAGCGAAAAGAAAATTAGTTTTTTTAAAAAAAAAAAGGAAAAAGATACGGAACGATAAAATAAAATAAAAAAAAAGAATCCAACAGATGCTTTATGGCATATCAACTATTGTTGGTTATTTAAAGCCAAATCCTGTTTTACATATTTATCAAATATATGATTTGTAAACTCATTTTGGAGAAGCCCAGTCGGCTGGGGTTGTAGAATACACCGACTGCATCTCTGCAGAAGAGTGAGACACCTACCCCCAAGAAGTGACCTGATATGACACAAAACAATCTGATGGCGAGGAACCAGTAATGCCGGAGCTTTGGGGAATGTGGAGTACCTGTTCATTGCCATTGCTCCCAGATACACTTTAGCCAGGAGTGATAGCCCCTGAAAGGTTCCTATGGGTCAAATAGAACTGTTTGACCATTTAAAATGAGTGGAAACAAATGACTTATGCTAAAATGATTTTTTAAATAGAACTGTTTGATCATTTAACTGTACGTAACAAATATCTGATGTTTAATTGAATTGTTAGTGATTCATAGAAATACTTGTAACCATGTAACTTTGTTGAAATATGTCTACAAATCAGATTTATACATATATATATCATCATCATCATGTAGCACTGCCAGCAAAGATCTCCCTGGCCCTCTCTCGTCACCTGTCTCTATCGTCAAACGCACCCGGGAGTTCTCCAAGGCTACATCCTCTATCGGCACCGAGCTGCTGTATATAGGTTCTTGTTGGTCGTCCAACCTTTGCTCGTCCATGTGAAGGGGTCCACAAGAGTACATCGCTTATGAGTTCGTCCTTACTTCTCCGGCAGTGTCTCGCATGTCTGGTTCGTCTAATTTGGATGGTTTTTGTGATGGGTGGTAGATGGCCGTAAAGCTGCTGCTTTGTAGGGTGTTGCCTCTAGAATTTTGTCAGTATAACTCGCAGCATTCTTGAGTAATTGCCGTCAAGTTTTTTTCCCCATAGTTAGCATCCATGTGGTACATCCATATATTAGTATCGACACGATTGCTGCTTAGAAAAAACTGCGTTTTATTTTATCGGTCATGTCTGACTTCCATATGACCGATAGCTATCAATAGCTATCCATCCCTTTGCTAGTCACGTGTTGATGTCATTCTCGGTTGATGAGATGCTGCTTCCGAGTTAGGCGAACCGGTTTCAAAGGACTACCCCTTAGTGTGATGATATCACCTCTTTCATTAAAGCACATGTATTCTGGCTTGTCTGCGTTGACGTGGGGGCCTATGCCACCTGCCGCTAATTCCAGACTATGTAGCAGGGATTCAGATTGGGTTGGTGAATTTGCCGGAAGCGCTATGTCATCGGCGTAGTCCGCATCCGTAATTGTTTGTGCGGCGTATCTTGTACTTCTTTCCTTTCCCAGCTTAATACCGTTTTCTTTCATTAAATCTAAAGACGTTCTAAGCACGTAGCCTAAGCATATAATAAACAGGTGTGGGGGCTAATGTATCTCCTTGCAGCACACCTGCTACTATGTTTAAGTAGTCTGTGTCTCCATCCGGGGAGCGGACTTTCACTTTCGTGTTTTTATATAGCATCATTATGGCTGCAACAATTTCTTTGGGGAGGTAAGAAACGAGAAGTATTTGCTCCATCTTCCCTCTGTGTATGGAGTCAAATGCCTTGGAGAAGTCGACGAATAATAGTTTTGCCTCGAGATTTTTTGCACGAAAACTTTCTAGTATTCGACGGATAGTCAAAATTTTTGATGTCGTGGATTGACTTTTCCCAAAGGCATTTTGGTTCTTCCTAAGTATTTTCTCAATTTTGGGTTCTATGCTGTTGCGTAATATATATTAGATATATATGATTTGTAAACAGATGTTAACAAAGTTAAATGGTTTTAAGTATTGCTATGTATTATAAAGAATTCAATTAAACGTCATTTATTTGTTTACGTACAGTTAAATGATTCAAAGTATTGCTATGTATCACTAACTATTCAATTAAACATTGGTCATTTGTTTACATGCAGTTAAATGACCAAACAGTTCTATTTCTAACAATTCGATTAAGCATAAGTTATTTGTTTTCACACTGTCAAACATTTCTATTTGACCCAGAGATAGGACCCTATCAGGTGTTACCACTCCAGGCCCGAGTAGTCCTGAGAGCAATGGCAAAGAAGGTGTACATCGCATTCCCCAAACTCCATCAGATTGTTAAATGTCATATCCAGGACACTCATTGGGGGACTTTTAACCCTCTGCAGAGAAGCAGTTGGTGTATTCTACTGCCCCAGCCGACTGGACTAGATAAATGAGAGTAAACGGATACATTAACTAAAACTAAAAAAAATTAAGTAATGGTAAAATATGAAAGAGTTACTGAAAATATAACATACTAATCAAGACTAAAACACAGTAATAGTACCCGAAAGAAGAACTTTTTTATAGCTTAATTTTCCGATGCAAGTATCATTGGGGAACGAGCAAAGTTTTAATGATCGGCCCGAAAGCCATTCCATTTACCAAATTTTTTTCATTCCCCAATGTTATGAAAAGTAAAGTCTAAAAAAGTACGGCTTTGGGTTACCGCACTTTTAACCAGGGCAATATTTATTTCAACAAAAACCGATACTGAGAGAGAGAGAGAGAGAAAGAGAGAGAGAGAGAGAGAGAGAGAAATGACCACAGTTGGAAAAAACAGCTTTTGAGCTTCTAAAATTATATTTCCCTCTAACCACTACATTTAAGCATTTCAGAAAACAATAAACAAAAGCTTGCTTAGTGCACTTGTATAAGTGTCGCTCCGAAAGTAATACATCTTATATCATTTCATTGTTCCACAACGTCTGTTATGGGTGTTTATGGTATTGTAATAAAGGGTAATCTTTCCCACTGCAAACTCAAAAATATTTGCCTTGTGGCAAAGGTCAGTTGGTCAGCATCTGGCAAAATACAATCTGACAAGAAAGTTATTGTGCGTCATTGAATTCCTCCATAAAAATATTTGCACCAACTGGCATTCGTTGACACTTTTTAAACGTAATTGAAACAATAGATGCGAACACAGTTAGGTGGTGGGTAACGAGTTTCAGAAGTGATATAGTATGAATTTTAATTATACCTAAGATAGCAGCACTAAATATATCATACTAAGTTTTGCTGAAGATAATGTTTCAAAGAATATCGTGTGGAAGAAATTTACTGTCGATGGTTTGTAAACTCAATATCAAACCATTTGTTTAGGCAAGACAGAAATTACCCAGAGTAAGCTGCGAAAAAAAGATAAGGATGACTGGCAGAAGATTTTAGTTTTTCAAAGTTTCGGAAAGAAAGAAAGAAATTTGATTGTTGAAAGAAAGAAAAAAAAAGAAAGAAAGAAATTTGATTGTTGAAAGAAAGAAAGAAAGAAAGAAAGAAAGAAAGAAAGAAAGAAAGAAAGAAAGAAATTTGAAAGTTTTAAGAAAGAAAGAAAGGAAGAAAGAAAGAAAGAAAAAAGAAAGAAAGAAATTTGAAAGTTTTAAGAAAGAAAGAAAGAAAGAAATTGGAAAGTTGTAAGAAAGAAAGAAAGAAGAAAGAAAGAAAGAAATTTGAAAGTTTTAAGAAAGAAAGAAAGAAAGAAATTTGAAAGTTTTAAGAAAGAAAGGAAGAAAGAAATAAAGAAAAAAGAAAGAAAGAAATTTGAAAGTTTTAAGAAAGAAAGAAAGAAAGAAAGAAATTTGAAAGTTGAAGAAAGAAAGAAAGAAAGAAAGAAAGAAAGAAAGAAATTTGAAAGTTTTAAGAAAGAAAGGAAGAAAGAAAGAAAGAAAGAAAGAAAGAAAGAAAGAAATTTGAAAGTTTTAAGAAAGAATGAAAGGAAGAAAGAAAGAAAAAAGAAAGAAAGAAATTGGAAAGTTGTAAGAAAGAAAGAAAGAAAGAAAGAAAGAAAGAAAGAAAAAAGAAAGAAAGAAATTTGAAAGTTTTAAGAAAGAAAGAAAGAAAACTGGAAAGTTGTTAAAAAGAAAGAAAGGAACAAACAAAGAAACAAAGAAAGACTTGATTTGGTTTAGTTTGGTTTTACAGCACATTATCCATCGTAGGTTATTAATGCCAAATCCATTTTTATACATATAAACAGTTCTATTTCAAACAATTTAGTTTAGCATAAGTACACAGATTCAATGTCAAAAAGAGCTATATTTTAAACAATTCGGTTTAGCATAAGTACACAGATTAGTTTTATTTGACCCATTAGTAGTATCCTATCAGGTGCTACCACTCCAAGTCAAAATTGACCTGGGAGCGAAGGCAATATAGGGTTACTCCATATTCCCCAAAGTTCCAGCATTACTGGAGCCTAATCATCAAATTGTTTTGTGTCGTATCCACTACACTCGTTAGGGGAGTCTTAGCCCTCTGCAGAGAAGCAATCTGTGTATTCTACAGCCCTTGTCGAATGAGCAAAAGAAAAAAAGAAAGAAATCGGAAAGTTGTAGGAAAGATCGAAAGAAAATGACAGTAACAAAAATTGGGTGTAATTAAGACAATTTAATACAGAAGAAACATTTAAAAGTGAAAAAAAGGAATTGTTGGAAGTTTTGGTTCCTTTGTTTGAGAAACACTTCGTGGGTTATTTAATGCCAAAGTAGTGGCAATATTAAATCAATCGTAGGGTGGATAAGGAGGTTCATGCCTTTCCCAAGAGTATTAATCCGAAATTATAAGTTCAAATGAAGCTCGAAGAAATATATGTGCGAATGTTTCCAGCGAAAACCCGGTTCTGAGTTTCCCGTGCACAGTATTCAAACAAGGGGACTGGAAAGTTTTGCTCACACCTGATTAGAAAGAAAGAAAGAAAGAAAGAAAGAAAGAAGGGAAAAAAGGATAGAAAAGAAAGAAAGAAAAACCAAAAAGAAAGAAAGAAAGAAAGAAAGAAAGAAAGAAAAAGGGAAAAAAAGGAGAAAAAAAAAGGAAGAAAAACCAAATAGAAAGAAAGAAAGAAAGGAAGAACAGTATGTTAATAACCGAAGAAAGAGAATGAAAACTAATATTAAAAAAAAGTTAAGGAGAGAGAGAGAGAGAGAGAGAGAGAGAGAGAGAGAGAGAGATTATGTAATTTGTAAACGGAAAACCAGAAATACCTCTACACTCACAAACTTCACTCTTAATGCTGTCGACTTATCTCAAAACGCAAAACCTGAAATGAGTCAATGTGCAAAAACGGTATGTTTAAATATTACTGCCAACAATGCAGCCGAAAACAGAAAAAAAATTGAGTATATGATTTCAAAATGTAATATAGGATCATTAATTAAGTCTCCAGACTTTTTTCATATTTTCATTTTATTGATGGTACACACATGAATCTCTAGTCCCCTTCGAAGTAGTCTCCTCCGCCTGCAATGCACTTGTTGGACCGTTCCAACAATTTCTGCAAGGCCCCATGGAAGTCCTCTTGTGAGAGCATGTCAAGGACCTTCGTCACAGCCTCTTTCATCTTCTCAATTGTCTCATAACGACGACAGCCTCTGAACTTAGGGAATAACCGAAAGTCACAGTGAGCAAGGTCTGGACTGTAGGGAGGGTGAGAAACTGTAATGACCCCCAAATTGGTCAAATAGTCTGTAACAAGGATGGAGTTTTGGACTGGTGTATTGTCCTGCTGGAAATGCCACTGAGCCGATTTGAAGAGTGCTGGCCTCTTCCCTAGGAATCTCTTCCTGAACTCCCTTAAAACCTCAACTTAGTAACACTAACCCTAACCCTTTGTACTGACCTCCTTACTCCTCGAGCACCTCTCATCATCCCTCACAGACTCCCTGTCTTCCTTGAATCTCTTATGCCACTCAAAAACTGATGACCGATTCATGCAAGATGGTCAAAAAGCAGTCTGAAGCATTCCATACGTTTTTGTGGCATTGTTTCCAAGTTTAAAACAGAATTTTATTGCATATCGTTCTTCTAAAGTGTCAGATTGCATTTTTGAAATTCACCAGTGGTTACTATCAGGCTTTAATAGGGTGTATTCCAATTGCTGCTGTAGCTGTTGATTTGAACCGGAAATCATAAAAATTGGTCAGTCATCTTATAAGATGTATATAAGATACTGAATTTTCAAGAGTCTACGACAATTTTAAATGTCTGTACAAAAAAGTCTGGAAACTTATTGAATGCATCACGTATATGTACCGTTTTGCAAGGAATAAGATACGTATTGCAAATCTCAAGACCTCTTGATATCTTTCATTCTAAAAGTAAATCCCACACAAATTAATTCTTACTAAGTAATATGGGACAAACGTGAATAATTCCTAAGGGATATGACTAAACTTTTTAAGTACACTGTCAATAAATCTATCATTGTTTTTAAGAAACCTGTGTCACCTCTAGCCTATCTATAAATATATATTCCCATTTTCATTCTTCCCCAAATATTCAACAGATTCCTTTTTATTTTCCACATCTTAAATTTTAACTCTCCCGTGGTATAATGGTTCGATAGCTATGCGAGCAGACCATGGCTAGTGAGTTCGATTCTCACAATCATGGAATTAAAACACTAAAAGAAATTTCAACTTGTTTTTTTTTTTTTTTTTTAGATTATCAATAAATGAACTTATAAAAGATGAGAGGCAAATTATTTTTATTCAATAGATGAACATCCTGACTACATAAAATAAACTTTACACAGAGTGGTCCTAAGAATAATGGCTGCGAGAGAGTGACCCCATGCTCCCTACACCTCCAGAAGTCTAACCTCAACATCGGATACAGTATAGAGTAATACCCAGGAACCAGCCGTAAAGGTTTAACATGTGGTTATTCTTCATGATAACATATACATTATCTTGATGTAAAAGTTGTGTCTCACTACGCGCCCTATATTTCAAGCCTTGTGCCAAACTAAGCTGCACCTTGTAAATAAATTCTAAAAGAGACTACTTTGTTACTTACAAGACCAATTGTAAATCTGTCCTTTATTAAGCTTAGCTTAGTTTGACACTAGCTCAAATGTATTGGACACCCACGGGCTTTTAGTTGAGATCTGATAAGTGCTGAGTATCTCTTCATTGCTATTACTTCCTGGTCCACTCTGATTCGAAGTGATTGTACATCTATGAATCAAATAGAACTTTATAAACGTTTACAAAGGATTATCATTCGTTATTTGAAACTATACAACTTTGTATATAGTTAGTAAAGTTGGTGATCTTTAGTCGAGGGCCACCAGAAGGCTCCCTTTTCAATAGCTACTACACTGAGGTGTAGGGGGGGCTACCCTTTTCCTTGGATTGCTCTACTTTACCCTTGATACGTACCTTATATTGCTGAGTGTTAAGCAAGGAAGCATCAAGTACCATTTTTAAAGTCTTTGGTATTACGCGACTTGGGATTGAACCCATGTCTCCCGGACTATTGGTGAACAGTCTACCCACTCACATGACCATGTGCAAAAAGAAAACAGAAGAAATAGATGTGCATTTTAATTCACTATTCACAAAAGAAATAATTGCCAAAAAGAATGAATATATTATCGAACAATAAACGCAATTCCTAAACCTCTATGCATAAAATAACCCTGGATGGATTGACATGCCATTAATCACTCAATCGATCAATCAACGTTAATTGGTGAAAGTGGTGAAATGGATTTATAACCTTTCAGAAAAGCAAAGAAAATCAGTGCCATATGAATGAAATCGGTAATAAAAACAGTTTTTCTCAACCTAGAGGAATTCTCAGCAAATTCTTAATCAAAACCTGGAAAACATCTATTATTCAATGCTAGAGTGAGCAATTGGCTCGTTTGAATAATTCATTAAAATAGAAAATTACTTTAAGGCAGTCGATCAATGTTTTTTTCTGCATAACAACACCTGTTTTGATGGGTCGAATACGAAGATGAAATAAGCCGTTCTTCTGAATTCGGCTTATTCTCCAGACATATCATATTTGAATTTACCCTTACTTCACTTTATAAAATATGCCGAGTTTGTCAGGAATTCCAAAAATTCCAAGGAATAATTCACATCTATGGCATAGACGATCGAAAATCACGTATTCTTCTGATTATATATTAAGTGAAAGAAAACTATCTTGGCGTCTGTCTTCTTCTTCTTCTTCTTCTTCTTCTTCTTCTTCTTCTTCTTCTTCTTCTTCTTCTTCTTCTTCTTCTAAGTTTGCTATCTTTCGGAAAAAGTTTCCCAACGATCAGTAGCTTGTTTCATAAATAGTTTCCAGTTGTTGTCATCCTGAGGACAAAAGTAGTTAATCCAACATCCATAATGTGATACACATTCACACACACATATATATACATATGTGTGTGTGTCTGTGTGTGTGTGTTTGTGCACATTTACTAATAAAGTCTTGATATTTTTGAGATACGAATAATCGTATCAATTAAAAAAAAGGTTCAGACGTTCATTAATGATCCTTAGAATGGCATATATATATATATATCGTTTCGTGTGTGTATATATATATATATATATATATATATACATGTGTGTGTGTGTGTGTGTTTGTGTGTGTGTGCGTGTGTGTGTACAAGGAAATATACCTGTTAACAGTGGAAAGACTGATAAAATTCTGGAAGTCTTGTTTAAAGAAATTTGTATGCGGAAGAGAGGTACATAGCGAGAGAAGAAAGAGAGAAAGAGAAAGAGAAAAAGAGAGAGAGATGTTACATATTGACCTTTTAAAGGTCGGTTGATGTGGTTTTGTAAAAGGGCATATTTACCAACCCCTCCGCACGGGCAGGATATGACACAAGGTCAATTTTTAAGCGTAGTCTAACATGTTTGAATTCAGAGTTTTTCTTCTCCTAGACTAGTTGCCTCACCAAGGCTGAATAACCTAGTCTGCCCTACTATTTACCCATAGCTGGAGGGAGAATTATTGGATTCATACCTTTCCCAACGGTATTAGTGCAATGTGAAATGCAATCAGTCTCGTCGAGGATTTGAACTCGTGTCGCCGTGTCCAATTCCTACGACGATAACCATTAAACCACGGGCACCTGATTTTGTAAAAGGGTGTGCAGTTGTCTTAAGGTAAACAGGGGACAGTGGAAGTGTCATGTGAATTGCGTAGGTAGACCGCCGGAAAGATAATCTGTGGGCGTTCAGAAAAGATGATATAATAACAGTAATATTTAACTCCGAGTAATCGACGGTCAGTCAGCCAAGAGTGTAGTCAGTCAGCAGTCAGCAGAGTCTGGCGGTCAAGGCGTTAGTTTGGTCTGTGGGGCCAGGGGGTCGGGATTTAATGCAGATCGGTATCAATCTCCAGTGGAAGAAGCACGAAAAAACAAGGCTCTGAATATACCAATCTCCACGTGGTGTAAACCATAGCAGTTCGTCTCTCTCTCTCTCTCTCTCTCTCTCTCTCTCTCTCTCTCTCTCTCTCTCTCTCTCTCTCTATCTCTCTCTCTCATATACACCCACACACACATAACGATTTTGACATTTCGTAGTAAATTAAAAGAGAGTTTATATTTTTATATAAGTTGTTGTCACTTTACCCCCACCCGATATACAAGAGAGAGAGAGGGGGGGACAGAAAGAGAGAGAGAGAGAGAGAGACAAAAATATTTTAAGATGTGTGTTGATAATCATAGTATTTTGTTTCATAAAGTCCAAAATTAATTTTATCGCAATATTTCAGCTCCTCAAATCAATGGCCTTCCTAAGAGCCTGTTGTATTTTAGAATATTGAATAGTGGGTAAGTAAATATGAAGTACTTGTCCGTACATGTGATATCATTTGGCCCTCCCGGTGATTACCTGTTATTATTACATAACAAACAATATTACAATATTGCATAAACTTATTGCGTCCGGAAAACATCTAGCCAATTAATATCAACGTACATAGGACAGTGACGCCTTAAACACTTTCAAGGATATTTCTCTTCGGATCTGACACTCACACTTAGGTCACCCTTCAACAGATTTAAGCACTTTGTGAACCCTCTTTTGGTATTTTCATTAGCTGTCTTGGAACGTTCTACTCGCTGTTGCTAAATATCTGAACTCTTTATTTCAACAGAAATTGTAACTTTGAAAAAAGCAAAATTTCTTTAATAATTTGGACTAAAGGCAAATTTAAACTGATGATACGAGGAGCATACGATAAGTTTCCAGACCTTTTTCGTATGGGCGCTTTTATTGATAGTACACACTTGAAACTCTAGTCCCCTTCAAAGTAGTCTCCTCCGCCTGCAATGCACTTGTTGGACCGTTCCAACAACTTCTAAAAGGCCCCATGGAAGTCCTCTCGTGTGAGCATGTCAATGACCTTCGTCACAGCCTCTTTCATCTCCTCAATTGTCTCATAACGACGACAGCCTCTGAGCTTAGGGAATAACCAAAAGTCACATAGAGTAAGGTCAGGGCTATAGGGAGGCTGAGAAACTGTCTTGATGCCCATCTTGGTCAAATAGTCTGTGACACGGATGGAGTTGTGGACTGGTGCATTGTCCTACTGGAAATGCCACTGAGCCGATTTGAAGAGTGCTGGCCTCTTCCCAAGGAATCTCTTGCTGAACTCCCTTAAAACCTCAACATAGTAACCCTAACCCTAACCCTTTGGCCAATCAACCCTGGTGCATTGACTTCCCAACTCCTCCCACACGTCTCATCATCCCTCACAGACTCCCTACCTTCCTTGAATCTCAAAAACTGATGTTCGATTCATGGAAAACGGTCGAAAAGCAGTCTGAAGCATTCCACACGTTTCTGTGGCATTTTTTAAATCTGAATTTTATTGCATATCATTCTTCTAAAGTGTCCTCACGTTCAGATTGTATTTTTGAAATTCACGAGCTGTGGCAATCAGGCTTTAGTAGGGTGTATTCTAATTCGTGCTGAAGCTGCTCATTTGAACCAGAAATCATAAGAATTGGTCAGTCATCTCATAAGATATATAGCAATAACAGAGTGAATTTTCAAGAGTCTACGACAATTATAAATGCCAATACAAAAAAAGCCTGGAAACTTATTGAATGCACCACGGATATTCTGAAGAAAGAAGAAAAGAATGGTGGACACGTGAAGAAAGCATATGAGAAGTTCTTGTGGTGTACTGGTTAAAAAGTGCTGGTCTATGACTGTGTGGTGATCAAGTTCGAATTACATTCGCGCTATTGCGTTACTATAGACTAATACTCTTGGGAAAGATGTGAACTCCCTTAACGCCTAGATATCGTTTAAATAGTACAATTTGTATTCTCCTACTAAGATGGCTTTGTCATTTGATAACCCACGAATATGCTATTAAACAAAGAAGTAGAACCCTCTCATACCCTATCAGCAAAAGTTTAAATAGGACCACTATTATTCTTGTTCAAGGGTAGCTTTGTCATGAAATAACCCGCGTAGGTTTATATACGATTAAAATAATTACCAGAACCCACTTATTCCTCCAGCTATGGGTTCCATAGTATCATTACTATCCTTCTAAAAGGATGGCTTCGTCATTAAAGAACTCAGGAAGGTTGATATGCCATTAAACAAAGAACCAGAAACACTTATTTCCCCGAGTATTGGTTCAATAGTACCACAACTATTTTTCTAAAAATTGTTTGGTTGATTGTTTTGTTTAATGACATATCAACCCTTTTCGAATCATTTAATGCCGAATCAAGTGATTTTAATAAAACTTTGTTTTAGCTAGGTTTTGCTACATGTCATATCAGTCATTGTAGGTTATTTAATGCCAAATCCATAATTATACATATGAACTGTTCTATTTCAAATAATTCAGTTTAACATAAGCACAGAGTTTGACTCATGAATAGGACTCCATCAGGTGCTACCATTCTGGGCGAGATGGACCGGGGAGCGACCGCAATAAAGAGGAACTACCTTAAATCTCCAGTGCCATCAGATTGTTTTGTGTCATAATCAGGACACTTGTCGGGGGAATCTTACCCCTCAGCAGAGATGCAGTTGGTGTATTCTGCAGCCCCAGCCGACTGAGCTAATTTTCTACCAGGATGTCTTTGGCATTAAGATAACCCACGAAGGTTAATATGCCATTATTCAAAGAATAAGTACGCTCTTATACCCCATCAGCTAGGGTTTAAATAGTCATCATCATCAACATCTTTCCCTGACCCTCTCGCGCCACTTCTCCCTATCGTTCATCGCCTCTGGCAGGTCTTCAGGGCTACACCCCGTATCCTCACAGAGCTGCTGTATGTATGTTCGAGCTGGTCGTCCTGCTTTTGCCCGGCCATATGTGGGGGTCCATAGGAGTATATCACTTATGAGCTCGTCCCTGCTTCTCCAGCAGTGTCCCGCATGTCTGGTTCGTCTAACTTTGGTAGTTTTCATGATGGGAGGCAGGTGGCCGTATAGTTGGTGCCTTGTGGGGTGTTGCCACCAGGACTTGTTTAATATTGCTCTCAACATTCTTGTGTAATTGCCGTTTGGCTTCTTCTCCAGCCGTTTTGTTAGCGTCCAAGTAGTGCATCCATACGGCAGTATCGACACGACCGCTACCTGGAAGAAACTGCGTTTCATTTTATTGGTCAGATCTGACGTCCATATGATCGATAGCCTATCGATAGCTGTCCATGCCTTCGTTAGCTGTGTGTTAATGTCCTTTTCGGTTGATGAGACACTGCTTCCTAGGTAGGTGAATTTGTCTACCAGTTTCAGAGAGGTTCCGTTTATATAGTACCGTTTATATAGTACCACTATTATTCTTCAACGAGGAGGGCTTTGTCATTAGATAACCCAAAGAGGTTGATATACCATTAAACTAATAACCCTCGTTGTGAGTTTCATTGTACCATAACAATTTTTCAAGAAAGCTTTTTCATTCGATTACCCACGAAGGTTGATATGCAATAAGAACACCCAAACCAGACTAAGAATGCGCAGGTTCACTATCTACATAAATACTACAGTCCTGTCATATACCCAAACTCACACCAACTATCGACTGAATAACTACATGGCAGACCATTCGCACATGCGAAGAAAATTCCTCTCTAATTGCTTATCAAGGTCACATAACCGGTTTTTGAGATATTCAAACTAGCTGTATTCTCTTATGTAATTTTAACATTTATACGAAAAAAAATGTTTTATGATATACATTTCGTATTTGCAACGAGACGTTCAGGATGTTTATAATCTTTTTTCAGTTTGTAAAACACAGCCTCGTCATCATAAAACCGTTAGGAATATGTCTTGGGTAACGATATTTTCTTTGCAATCTTTTAGAATAAAAATTAAGGAGCATGAATTTTCTCAAACAGTAAGGCAATCCCTGACTGTCGTTACCGTTATTTGATGGCCTGAGAGATGGTTAATCAAATTTGAAGCGTAAAGGAGAAAATTATCTCGGAAAAAATATGCTAAACACACACACACTTATATATATATATATATATATATATATATATATCCAATCAGGATTATTCGCGTATAGAATATATGAGTAATATCATATAAATCTACGTGAATGCTCGATGTATGGCTAGTGTTACATCTCTTTTTTCTTCCAGGTTTATATAATAAAACTCACGTCCAGAGCGTTTATAGTGCAATTAGTAGGAACCTCAAACCTGGTTAAATTGTCATTATAAATTTATTTTGCCAGAGAATATTATTATACTCTCCGTCTCGACAAATGATTTTTACATGTTAGACTTGAGGTTGCAAAACAGCAAATGTGGATTACAGTCTATATGTGTATGAGAAAAAAAGGACCCTGTTCTTAATGTTTCTAACACTTTATTATTGTGACCCCTTTTGCCCTCGCCTGAGAATTTAAAATTTATATAGGTCTTCCCTTTTTTGTTTGAATTTCTTTATCTACACATATAGACTGTAATCCACATTTGCTGTTTTGCAACCTCAAGTCTAACATGTGAAGTCATCTGACGAGACGGAGAGAATAACAATATTCTCCGACGAAATAGATTTATAATGACAGTTTAACCAGGTTTGAGCTTCTTCTAATTGCACTATATATATATATATATATACGGAGTCTTTCAATAAATAAAGAATTTTTGCCATGAATATAAACTCTATATCGTTTGGAATTGGTTTATCGCAAAGATTATTTTCATCATCATCATGTCACGCCGCTAGCACGGATTTCCCTGACCATCTCTCGCCAGCCGTCACTATCATCCATCGCTTCCAGAAGGTCCACCAGGCTACATCCTGTATTGACACTGGGTTGTAGTGGATAGGTTCTTACTGGTCGTCCAACCATTGCTCGTCCAGCTGAGGGGGTCCACAAGAGTACATCGACTATGAATTTGTCTTTACTTCTCCAACAGTGTCCTGCATGCCTGGTTCATCTTTTAAGTTATTCAAAATGAAGGCAAATCTAACAGAGTTCTCCAGGTTTAAACAGACGTCTGTCATCAAATCCTTGTTGGCTGAGAAGTAAAAACAATGTGACATTCACAAAAGACAAATGTGCCATTCTGACAGGGAGGTCACATATTTGTTACAAACATGGATTTTCAAGTATGAACCTGATTTTTTTTAAAAAAAAAAAGGCCATAGATTTGAAATACACTGAATTTCCGGTAAAGACAAATTTCAACAGTCATTAATGAAGGTTGCGCTGACAAATTTTGGGGATATGAAAGGACCCATCTCTACAGATTTCCTTGAAAAAAGTGCGAGTGTAACTACTGCTTCCTATTACCAACTCGTGAGGCAAATTTCACCTTATTCATTGAATGATTCTCGGAAATATATATAAATATATTATGATAATAAATAAATATATATTAGATATATATATATATTTGACCCATGGAAAATATTTTCCATGGATTATATATATATATATATATATATATATATATATATATATATATTATCATATAATAGCTCTATCCTAGATATTGAGCACTCTCCATATTATATTGCACTTGGTTCGACACATAACCACAAAGTGATTTAGTGACGACCAACAATCTTATAATATATACATATGTATATTGTCATCCACAGACAGACTGTTTCGTTGTATCACAACTCTTAAGTGTGGCTAGACACGCGAGACGCTCTAAGCAGGGATCGAAACCCGACTAACTTTACGTCAGGTTGATGACATACCCCTAGGCCAAGTCTGCGACTCAGCGTCAAATCAGGAATTAACGCATTTGTATCAAGTTTCGTTCGTTTACATTTTGCGATCGGATGAATACCCTAGTGCTCAGTTCGTTAGAAGAGCTTTGCATGACGTGAATGGCAACCAATAATTCCTTTGCTAAAGTACTCAACCCCCGGGCGGGGAGCATGTATATGTGTGTCCTTTGCTTTTTTTGATTTTTATCATTAGATTACATTCCTTTTTGTACTTCACTCCTCTTATTCTATTTATTTCTCATATTTATTAGATATTAACCCCTTTTAAAGATATTTCACTTCGAGTAATTCCATTCCCTTTTCTATTGAATCGAGATTACTGCTGACACTTTCCTCTTCCTTCTCTCTCACGTTTTTTTATGTTAGGTTTATTTGTAAAACATATACTAAACATCTTTAGGGAATATGGCGTCACCTCTTCGTTGTCATAACAACCAGATTCACAGTGAGCCGGAGTTGTAATATTCTTAGGATCCCTTATAAGGATAGCAAGCGGTATTAGCCTCCATGTGAATGCAGGCAAAAAAGAGTACATAAGTCTCCATAGTAAATGGTGGATCTCTGAAACTAGTAGACAAGTTCACCTACCTCGGAAGCAGGATCTCCTCAACTGAAAATGATATGAATATGTGACTAGCGAAGACATGGACCATATGGAAGTCAAACCT